>JAKSZP010005709.1:0-75436 GCA_022478985.1 Massospora cicadina | reverse complement strand
GATGAACCTACTGCAACACATTCCATCATAGCGCTCAGAGTTGCTTGAAGAGACTTTCCAAGGAGGCAGGAAAAGGGCAGTCAGCATGAAGCGCCTTGTCCTTCATGCTGATATCCCTCTACCACCTCAGGAATTTTATTGACCTCTAATGAATCTGGTGTTGATTTTCCAGGCGGAGAAGAATTGATACCCATTGATTATGATTATCCAGATAATGCTTACTCTTCTTCTAATGAATATCCTATGTTTCTCACTCTGCCCCCTCAATTTGGAAGTTTAGTCACATGAGTCACTTTAGGAGTTCACAGGTTCCTGCCCACACCAATGTTGACAGTGGTTCCCAAGTGAATAGAATTGTTTCTAAGTTGAAATTTACTAACGTAGCTCCTGACTTACTGCACTACATGGAATATGGCACAGCTGGACCGCAATGCACTTGGTCAATTGGGGCCAATTCCTTGCTACACATTCACACTGGCAAGTTGTCATTGGATACCTCGGCTGTTGCAGCAGACAACCTTAGTTACAATCTCCTCCTTGGAAACTAATTTCTCCGTTATATTCTTCTGCATATACTATTATGATGTATTCTTATCACTTTTAGGACACAGGGTCCATTATTTTTTAAGGCCTCCTTTGACATCAAGTTGGTGTGCAGAAATTGTACCTGCCTGTTGAAAAAGAAAAAGTGGGATTAACATACTAATATTATGTGATAAACTCTTGATTATAGCTACACCTCCTATGGTAGATGGCCATGATGGCATGTCCATCTATTTGCCAAAGCTGATTACTATACTTTCAAAGTCCCAGGTTATCATTGTCACCAGTGTAAATATTAGTAATCCTTTGGTACAACTAATAGAAATAAAAGGCGCAAAATAACCTGTCTAGAAAGGATATCTTGACCTTCCTGGGAATTTCAGATCCTGCCTATTTGGGATCCATATTGGTTCTGCTGGATAACCTCTCTTTGACAACCCTAGGAAAGTGGGTTCTAATACTGCATACTTTTATGTTCTCCTACTTCCTATAGAGGCAATTGACAGTGTACATACATTGTAAAGTCTAAGGGGTTTTAGGGCTGCCTTCATCAATGGCTTTAATTGACACCTCTTTTGAGTGAGAGCTCACCAGTGAGTAAAACAGATAAGTTGAGAAATTACTAGAAGTATACTACGACTTCTTCTCAACCTCTACATATGTTTTTAGAAAATGAATGGTTTTTACATCATGTTGGTAATGGGGATGCTCAGATTATCTGATCTCATCCCTACAAAAAGAGTTATATTGAAGAAGCTAAGGTGTCTATTGAGCTTAATAAGTTATTGGAAGCTGGACTGCTGGTGTTTTCACCGAAGCCTTTGGGCCTTCCCTCTCTTGTTAGTTCAGAAGAAGGATGGTAGTCATTGCGTAGTTATGGACTGTAACAATTTAGAAAAACCCCAGTTCTGACCGCCATATATAATTTTACATATTTTTTTGGTGCACTGACAAGCAACCAAAACGTCCTAACTGAGTTGGGAGAGGTTTGGGGCACCGACAAGCAGCCAAACATTCACCTCTCATTGGTTGGCTATGTAAATCCTCTGTGTGGTTGGTCTGACCCAACCATGCAAAAGCCTCCTCAAAATGGAAACACCCAAAAAGACCACAGGTATGCGAGGTATGCAAACCCCAAAGCATCCTTTATTTTTATTTTTTGACCATAAAAACAAAGGTGTCCGCTGACCAAAGCTCATCTGGGGAGCAACTGACAATGCTCCCCAGGAAGGGACATGTTAGGGTAAGAATTCCAAACTGAGGTTTGGAATGGGCAGGAGCGCCTTATAAAGGCAGCGCTTTGGGGCCCTCACCCAAGCTATAAATTAGGCTTTCACAAGCCTAATTAACAGCTTGGGCGAGGCACAACCCAAAGTCTGATTGACCAAACCAAAAATGTTTTTAAAGCGATCCAACTCAGATTCAGAAAATCAGAATCTGAGTCAGAATGTAACAGATGAGACAAACTCGTCCATTACATCACCTCCCCCTATTTAGAGCAAAACCCCTCCCCAAAGAGGGGCCCCACAGCGAAAAGGCTGCCACAATGAGGGCTTCCTGGGGCGAGTTACCTCAAGCTCCAAGAAAATTGGCCCAGATAAACTTTAGGCCCCTCAAAGGAACATAAATGGCGAGATTTAATCGCCACTGGGCTGCCAGAACCAGACCACCTGGCATGAGGCTGCACGCCCAGTATGTGGCTGTGTTGCGCCCCCTCCAAGGCTCCCATTGGTGATGGTCTTCCCATCCCAACTGGGAAAGCGCTTTTGACAAAGAAAACGTGAGAGGGGCGTGTGGTCCAGCGCAGCTGGACGTCTGACCCCTTTCTTGGCAGACCATCCGTGGGGTGAGGGAGCCCTGCTGGGACAGGTCCCCTTGATGCCACTGATCCTTGGTGAGCGGGAGCCCCGCTGGGAAATTGAACTGACGGTCACTTCAAGTCCAGGGTTGGCCATCAGTCACCAACTCCCATCAGTTCTGGTTCCTCAACAACCAGGACCAAGTGACCACTGAGGTTGGTCCAAACTGGGGATCAGCAGCATGCAGCGCACATTGACTTTGGAATAATGTCACAGATGGAAAGACCCAAGTTCTGACCACAGTTAGTTAAAGTTCCTTTGGCGCACCAACAAGCAACAAAAGTGGCCTAACCAAGTAGGAAAGAGGTTTGGGGCACCGACAGCGCCAAACATTTCACCCACTATTGGTTATGCACATCCTTGAGGTTGGTCCGACCCAATTACACAAAAGATTTCTTAAAACGTAACACCCAAAAAAGCCCACATATATGTGAGGTATGCAAACCCCAAAACATCCTTTATTTTTATTCAGAAACTTAAAAACCAAAGGTACCTGCCAACCAGAGCTCGTCTGGGGAGCAACTGACAATGCTTCCCAGGAAGGGAAAATGCTAGAGTCCTCATATAATTCCAAAGTGAACTTCAGAAGGTGCTAGCGCGCCTTATAAAGGCTGTGCTTCAGGGACCTCACCTGAGCTATTGATTAGGCTTGAACAAGCCTAATCTACAGCTTGGGCTTGGCACAACACAGCATTTGAAACAATTTAAACAAAAAAATTTACAGTGATCTGACTCAGATTCAGAAAATCCAAATCTGAGTCAGAATGTAATGAACAAGACAAACTCGTTTGTTACAGGTATGATGGGGTAATATTATCAATTTATACCAAAATTTGCGCAGCTTAGTGAGACTCTCGTATGGTTTTTAACTAAGAACACCCCTTTCTATTGGGGTGCTGTACAAAAAGCCGCCTTTGAGACCCTGAAGGCGCTGTTACAAAAACAACTAATACTCCACCACCCTGACTATAACAAACCCTTCATGTTGTTCATGGATGCCTCTGACTACAATGTTGGAGCAATCTTGGCTCAGTTGGATGAGCATGTAGTCGATCATCCCATGTCTTACTTTAGCAAAAATTTTCAAAAGCTGAGTGTAACTATATATTGTCGCGGAAAAGGAGTGTTTGGCTGTCCTGCTTGCTGCCAAACACTACCGCCCATTCCTATATGGGACTCCTTTCAAAGAAACCATGGACCACGCCTCAATGAAGTGGTTGCAGAATATGAAAGATCCCACTGGGAGGTTGGCTCACTGTACTTTTAAGCTCCAGCATAGTGATATTCCAATTGAGCGCCGAGCTGGGACATGCCATATGAACGTTGATGGGCTAACGTAGCTGCCTGTCCTTAACCTTGATAATAGCGAAGCTGAGCGGTTGCATGATCTCCTAATGACTCCTGACGCATTAGACTGATGAAGATGAACCAGTACAGAAGATGCTCTCTTGGCACTCCTGCAACACAAAAAGTAGAGAATGGGAAATTATATAAAAAAGTAGAAATAAATTGATTGCCCTATTTCTGGCCATCCAAGTGAGTCTGTCGTTTTGAGAAACTCAAACTATAATGGGGAATGGCGGAGTATGCAAAACCTTTGAGTGGATAAAAGAGTGTTACTATTGGGAGGCATCATAAAAACCATTTCCGAAGACTTAGATGCATGCTGACTTGTAGAAAAACAAGCATATTTTAAGACCCAATATCAGTATCAACCTACGACGCCCCACCAACCCTTCACCATAAGTTTGAACTTGGTAGGTCCTCTCCCTCAAACTACAGGTGGAAACCGCTATATCTTAATTGGTATTGATCATTTCAACAAGTGGGTTGAAGCTGTTGCTCTTCCCGCTCAGACTGCTAAAGCTACGGCTACCTTCTTACACCAGTATATCTTCATCCGGCATGGATGCCCCCAGGTTCTCCTATGAGACAATGGAAAGAACTTTACTTCCCAAGTGGTAAAGCTCCTCGCCACTTCTATGGGAGCTCAACAACTCTTCTCAGGCCCCTATAACTCATCCACAAATGAGGCGGTAGAAAGAGTTAATGGGGCCCTGGACTCAATTTTACGCAAAATAGCCACTTCAGACCATCTCCACTGAGATCTCTATTTTCTCAGTGCACTCATGGCCTACCGCATTGCTACCATTGCATCCTCAAGGTGTCCCCTTTCCATATGTTATATGGGCGAGAACCAAGGGTGCCAGCTTTATTAGTCAAGGATATTCTCTCTGATTGGACTGATCCTGAACAAGCCATGAAAAAGTTGGCCAACACATCATCCAATTACAATCAGAGGTCATGACTAATTTAGAAAAGACTGTTACCAAAGAAGGACAAGCTGTGAATGAGCTCAGGGCCCCTCTTCCTTCATTCCAAGTATCTGACTTGGTACTCTATTACCATAACCAAATCACTCCAAAAAGTGAAAAGCTTGGTTTTATCTGAGAAGGGTCATTTTAGTCACCTACAAGTGAGGGGATGAGTATTCTATCAAATTCCTCTATTCTGGACTCACCATCAACTGAGCTCATGACTGCTTCCTTCAGCCCTATTCTCCTACCAACAATCTTGAGGGGTGTAATGTCAGACATTTGCCTCCTAGGCTTCAGAGTAAGAATGTTGTGGGTAAAACTCAGCCGAATAAAGGCAATGTCAGACATTTACAAGTCTGTAATACTAAACTTAAATTTTAATAATGATTTTCTCAGCCAAAAGACCTTAGCCAATACTCGGTGAAACATTGCAAATTAAGGCAACACATTTATAAATCCTAATTGGGCAAATAACACCAAGTCAGGAAATCAGATTCCTCCAACCTTGTAGTCTATTCTGGGGCACCCATCAAAGGGTTTGCCACCAGCCTCATCTAGTCACTTTCAAGCACCTACGGGGGGACCACCCCTTTTTATAGGCGTGGCTGGGGTCCCCCAAAGTGCAACATTTTTAATGAAAGAGGACCAGCTAGACTATATTAAGTCGTTACCCCACTGGTATGTCTTTCCCCAAGATAATCCCCTATTAATTGTTAAGCCTAAAGGAAGTGAGTCTTTGGAGCTTTAATAGGTTAAAATCACATATTACTAAATTTGTAATTTTTAAGCCATACAAACGTCGAGCCTTGACGTTTTAAAATTCCTTTACCAATTTATTGAGATATACTCTCTCTTTTACCCCCCCACGCGGCGCCCTATTAAAAAACTATAAATTTTAAACTTATTTGTATTTTTATTTTTAATTTTTCCTATTAGAGGTAACAAAAGCCCCTGATTTACATAGTTGGATTCAAGGCAGAAAACACAAGAAAGCCAATTTACAAGTCAAAATCCAACTTCCAGGAAGATGACTTGGGACTTATAATTTGCACTTACTTATTTTTAATGTGAGGTCAGCTGCCCTCAAACGCTCCACTACCTGCCAAAGGTGGACTTCATGGGACTCCTTGTCAGGAGAAAATACTAAAATATCATCCATGTAAGCTACCACGCATACCCCAGCAGGTCCCTCAAAGCCGCATCAATACAGCGTTGAAAGGTATTAGGGGCATTTTTAAGCCCAAATGGCATGACCCAATAAAATTAGAAATCCCTTTTCTGGTATGGAATGCAGTCAGCCACTCCTGACCCTTCTTGATACGGATCTCATTGAACGCGTTTAAACAATCCAAGTTGGAGAAGACTCTCACCTTCTTCACATAGCGTTCAATCTGTGAGTCCAGTGGGATGGGATACATGGCTTATATTGTGACATTGTTAAGTTTCGCATAATCTACGCATGGGCGTATGGTGCCATTGGCCTTCTCTACAAAGAGAAGTGGGGAACATACAGGGGAGATTCGCTGAAAAAGTTGAGCCTTTGGCTAACTGCTCCTTAACCCACACATCTAAGGCTGCTTACTCCTGTACAGTCAAAGGATAAATCAGGGAAGATATACGCACCTATCAACGTGAGCTTGAACTCAAGATCAAACTCTGAATGAGCTGAGAGTATATTGGGTGAAGCTGCATGAAACGAAGATTCAAATTCCTCCAAACAGGAAGGTGGAAATATTCAAAGATAGCTTCAGCAATGGAGCAAGGCTGAGGGTGTGAATATTTGGCCAGTGGGGCAAATCACCCTGAAAGTTTGCTTTAGCCAAAGGGACAATTAACTCGTGACCATTCTTCAAATTTAAGGATAGTGTATTTTCTTTCAAGTTGGTTCTGACGTCAAACTTTCTCCATCACTCTACACCCAAAATAATGGGATATAAGAGGTTTTTTATAGCTTGGAAGTGGTCAGACAACTGATATTTTCCAACTTGATAATCAACTAATCCCATAATTTTGAGCATGGGAATACCTTATGAAGCCCCTCCTCTAACCATACCACCTGGCTAGTAACTCAGCTCAAGGTAGTTGGCTAGGTCTTTGTCAATAAATTTCTCAGAGGCTCTAATATTAACAAAAATAGTAGTGCTGATTTTCCTTAAAGGGGATGAAAGGGTAGCAGTTATTGAAAAATCTCCTGAATAATCCTTATTTATAACAGAAAAAGCCAACGATTCACCACCAAACTCTTCTTCAGGGTCTAGCATACCCCCAGGGTACGTTTCTGCATCAAAGAATGGAGAGGGATATTTGGCCACTCCTGCTAATGTAACCACATAGCCCACCATATCTTCAGCAACTGCATAAACGTTTTTTATTGTATTTGTAACATCTTCTTCACCTCCTGGTTTATGCGGACCATGGTTTTGGTCAAGCGTGGGTTCTTTGGGGTGATATGATACACTGTAATTGAGTCCATATCTGAGCCATAAGGTAAGATATCTGGCTCAGTAGTGTATATAGAAACGTCATTAAAAAAACGCGTTTTGAGCCTCAAACGACCCTATACCCATTTGGCGACAGGTTGTATGATGTTATCCAAGGCCATCACCACCAGGCCCTTTGGTGATGATCCCACCTGCACTTTCTGGACCAGTGCCAAAGAAAAAACAGTTTATTGGTGTCAATTTAATAATTTTGGTGGAAAGTTGGAGAATCACAACTCTCAGATTGCAAAGCATCTGTATCCACCAGGTAAAGAAAGAAGGGTGGGTACTTTCCAGTTGAAGGTGGCAAGAATAACGCTGAGATGCTCCAACCATTGGAAAAAAGTGAAAACAGTGGTGAGCACCATCACGGCTGTGGCCAACAGCTGGCGCACACCATCTGCGCTTTGTGAAAGTCACACACAGATCTAGTACTAAAAAAAAAAAAGTCACACACAGAAAATTTCACTCACATAGGGTAGGTTGGTTGTCTAATTCCAGGAGAGTATCTATAACTCTCCAGATCCCAGCTTGGCGGTGCAAAGAGCCTGGACCAATGCAAGGGAACCAGTCGTCAGGGTAATATAGAGATAGCCCAGCAGAGGGAGCTAGAGCTAAAGTGACATATGGTGAGAGTGGTTAGCACTGTGCAGGTAATTAGGAATTGAGAAATCAGCAATTCTTGGCTGTGCCTCAAAGAGCAGATTATAACCTAGCTTTGTACAGGGCTAGAGTGCATGGGTGACCCATTTTGGAGTGAAATTGGGAGGCCCAGAGGTGTACCTGAGGCATTACTAATTTTAAAAGAAAATTAACTAATGTGATATGAGACCTTCTCTGAGAGGTCTGCGCACAGGTCGTCCAAGTTAACATATAATAAAAAGTTACACTAATGAAGGGTTTATTGTGGGAAAGACAACTAATGAGGAAGCTTGTTATTGAAAGTTTATTATTAAACACACTTGGGGAAGCCATCTGCCAGAGAAAGTGGTGCTAAGCTGAGGTGCACCAATAAGTGCACACTTCCATCTGACTGTTTTCTATACTTAGAAATATTCCAAACAAGTAATTGATTATTTTGAGGCTGACCCAATTTGGAAATTTTGTAAAATGAACAGGTTTCAAACCCCCGTTAACCAATTAATTTGTTGTGCTATCGTTGTTCAATATATAACACATCCGTTTAGCAGCAGAGCTGAAACAAGGGACTAGCGTTATGCACCTCACCTGTACCAACCTGGGCATACCTGGGCATACCTGGCCTGTACACAGCGTTGGTCCAAGGTGTGCTTTAATTCATGAAGGTCCTGCAACTTGAGCCTTTGGATATCCTGCCGCCCAGCCCTGTTTTTGATTTTTTTGCCTTCTATTAAGTCAAATAAACATGACACAAAGAAGCTCATAATCCCCTCACTGACTTTGTGGTATTCTTTTGCAATAGTGTCTACCAGAAGAGAGACATTTACACCTTTCAGGAAAGGTGCATCTGAGGCTGGATCCAGTTTTTCTGGAGAAGCTTGGTCAAAAGCTTGGCAGACATACAGCTTTGGTTGATCCTAAGGTTCTTCTTCCACTGTGGCCTTGGCTTGTTCCCGTGTCAGTACATTTACTCCTCTGACCAGCTGCTGATATAAAAACCTGTCGTCATACTGAGGACCTCTGCTGGAAATACTAAAATTTGTTCAGGTGGAACGTCTGGGGTTGGGATAACGGAGGTAGAGAGTTCCATCTCTAGCTCGCTCCATCTTTTACACAGCCATATTGGTCCTTCTGTACATAGTGGACCTGAAAGTTGGGGAACTTTGGGCCAGGTTACCAGGACACCTAAATTTATACAATTTACACCATAGGGCTAGCGCCCTTGGTATTTTTAAGATGGCCCGGGATGATAATTTTACTGCTGACAATCAGCGTTATTAGGTCCAGGGTGGTATTTGGGCCGTTGACAATTATCATAGACAGGTTTATGGCGGAAGTTGAACTGCTGGGGGTAGCTCAACTGAGGATGAAGCGCGTAGATAGAATAAGGCTGAGGGTAACTAGGTGTAAGCAAGACATGATGGGAGAATTCCCACATTTAAGAAGGTCCAGCTACAGCGGCAGTATGTTTCCGCTCTGTATTGGGTGGAGGAAAGGTAGTGGATAGACGGTGCAAAAATCAAACAATTTTGAGCAGGGGTATGTTGTCATCCAAAATCTGGGTCATGCCATTGTAAAGCTTGTGGTATGGCTTCACTATGGAGTCATTGTGATGCACATGTTGGCTTTATCTAGTATGTTAGGAGAGTGTCTATAACTCTCTGGTTCCCAGCGGGGCAGTGCTGGGTGCACAAGTCCATTGCCAGGGAACTAGACGTTAGAATAAAGTTAATTATTGCCCAACAAAGGGTGCTGGAGCAATGATAATTTAAGAAAAGAAATGCTAGAATGAACCAGCCAAAAGTATCGCGGTGCACAGTGAGTGAAGGGGTAAATGACCCAAGTTGGAGGGTACCTGGGCGGACTAACAGTGCGCGATGTGAGAATTGGATTGTGTTTAAGATGGCAAAGTTAACGGAGCGTGAGACCTCCTTGAAGAGGTTTGCACAAAGGATCATAAGAAAAAGCATAAAGTATACGGTATATTGGGAAAAAGTTTATTGCAGGAAGTTGACCAACAAGGAACGTTGGTCAGGAAAAATGTATTTAAACTCAGACGGGGAATTTGGGGTTATGCCGCAGTGGGCCTAAGCAGCGACTCACCAATAGGGCGATACTGCCATCTGAGTTAGTAAGATAGGCAAAACTGACTTCGCTCGAGTTATCAACTGAAGTTGAATTTGACCTAAGCGCGTTATCTCATAGCTGGAATGGGTTTTGAACCCTTGTTCAAAAACTAAGCGAACTGAACTATCCGCCTTAATATGGTAGATAGTTCGTTTTAGCGCTTGAGCTACTGTCAGGGGCTGGGCACTTTGCACCCCACTAGGACCAACCTGGGAATATTTTGCCCTTACCCAGCGCTGGTCTAGGGTGTGCTTCAGGTCTGGGAGGCCCTGTAGCTTAACCTTTTGGGCCTCCAAGCGCCCAGCCTTGCCCTTGGGGTTGACCCCAGCTATGATGTCATGGGTACATGACATAGGACGCCTGCTCCTGTTTTCACATGGGCTTTCGCCATAAATTGATCAGAAAAAGCAATGAGGGTCTCATTACGCTGAGACCCAATGGTCAAGAACTCATTTTTATGCTGCTACATCTTTGTGGTACCTCTAAACAACTGCAGCACAGTATCCTTCACCTCTTAATATATAACAGAGCTTCTTGGAAGGTAGCAGGTAACTTGTTCAGCACTCTCAACATCCAAGGCGGATATCAGAAATTTAGCCTTACGCTGATTTGAGCTTCTTCCGCCAAGAATTCAAATCATTTAAAGAAACTGTTGCTGTTAACATTGCGGTCAAACGGAAGTAGCTTGTAAATGCAGATCTCCCCCTCTCACTCATAACTGCAAGCCTTAGGAGTGTACTGTGGATTTAATTGAGGCCCATAGCTGAGTTTGATGAGGTTCTGGCTTGGAAGGGTCAGCAGCTCTAGGGGTAGATAGGGCTTTCAGATGGCAGGACTGCCATCATCTGGGGGTTTTGTTGGGCCAAAACATAATCATCCCCAGAGCAGCCATCATGATTCAAGAATCTCACTCTGCATATGGGTTTGGAGAAAAGTTCTTTATCAGATTATCCAGTCTCATAATCTAATTGAAGTGATCCTTCTCAAATGTCCCCTATTTATACCGCTTCTCAATGGGACGAGGCAGGTAAAAGGTAAGTGTTAACTTCTGCTCCATGCAGTGTAGACGCTCAGTAGCATCATCCAGGTGATTGGCGAGTTTTCTGTTCTGTTGTCCAAGTATTTGCAGATGACTAGCCACACTTTTAATTTGATTTATTACGGCATCATTCTCCTGAAGAAGCTCTTCTTGTTTTTTGAGCTTGGCGTCCACCACAAGTTCAAGTTCCGCAGTTTTGGCAATAACAGCATATAAGATGATTCTCCTTTGATGCAGTCCTGATATGCTATGGCTGTGGACTGAAGAATATTTTGGTTTTAGTTATGGATGTTTAATGGGCCCTCTGCAGTGAGAAACATGCTATAAATTTAGCAAAATTGTTGAAATATGCTGTAAGGTTTTTTGTAGGGTCAAGCCTAATGAGCAACATATGGACTATATAAAGATCTTTGGCCCACAAGACAAACGTAAAGATTTAAATAAAATATGAGTCAATCTCTTCAGCCACACCACTTTATTTATTTAATATATAACAGTAGATTCTTTCTGCTCCAATCGCTTCTTCCTATTAACAAAATCTTTTTAATCATCCCATCTTGCTTATATCTGTGACTTCAGTTGATATCGCTCCATTAGCTTAAACTATGCAGTTCCGCTGTATTCTCATTAGATCCAGATAGTATGGTATTTTTAAAATTCTTATCGCCTTAATTCAAGGTGATCTACTCAATATTTGTCAAATGTCAACATTGCCTTATCACCTTATTTGGAGGCGATCCAATAATTACCCTTTCATATTCAATATCACCTCTTAAGGCGCTCAAATATTTTACCTATAAATCATGGTCAGCGTATTATAGCCAATCTGCCATGGCTATTTTGAGCTTATCATCCAGTCATATTAGTATCTCAACGCAAGCCTTGAAGAAGTTGGCTCAGAAAATTATTCATTTTCAATAAGAGGCAATGACTGACATGGCAAAAGCTGTCACAAAAGAGGGCAAGCAGCTAATTAAACCTGAATACTCTGCCTTCCTTCCAAGTATCCAACTTGATGCTATAATACCACAATTGTGTCACTCCTAGAAGTGAGAAGCTTGGGTCTATCTGGAAAGGCCCTTTTGTCATCACATATAAGCGAGAAGAGGAGTATTCCAGCAAATCCCTTGCTACTGGAGTAACTGTCAACCGAGTCCATGGAGAGTTACTTCCCATTATTTACCCCTCTAAAACTCAGGAAGGGGGTAATGTCAGACAATTACAAGTTTGATATTGTATAAAGATTGATTTAAAAGTTGATGAAGGTAATGTCATCCAAAAGACCCTGTAGATTATCAGTTGAAACCTATAATCAGGATAAATGAAATTCCCCCACTCCTCAGCCAAATAGGCCTACAATTAATAGTAGGGTTGCGCCAAAACATTGACATAATTAGGGGAGCCATTGGAAGCCTTAAGGCCCTACATCCAATTTAGTTCAAACTCCAACTTGGAGACCAGCCCCTTTTATAGGCCTAGTGGGACCCTCACCAGTTGTAGAAATCTTCTCAACCAATGATTGGGTCAAATATATAAATTTATAGCCTCACGAATATATCCTACCTACAACTGACTTTCCATTGGCTGTTTCATCTAAGTGATGTGAGACTTAAGAGCTTTGATAGGCCAAAAATTAATATTCCTTAAATTGGCTATTCCTAGCCTAATCTGAACTTTTCATTGATTTACCTTTGAACCTCAATATAGTTTAAATAATAAGCAGCAATATTAAGAGGGTTTGATTTTGACCCCCTCACCGCATGTAATAAAATATATATAAAAATTTAGCTTTTTAGTTTATTAGTGTCTTATTATTAATATAAAGGTTCTGAAAAAACCCCTGAATCACAAATTCCAGCAGTAGAGAGTACCCCTCCTGAGGTAATATTGTTGGAATTTAGATGCAAAACGCACCAGCAAGCCCAATAATAACCTAAGATACAACAGGCCTTGCCAACAAATTATTAACTTCTAACTTGCGCTCACCCACATGAAGATCCTGCACCAGGTGATAAAAATTGACAAGGACTGAAGCCTTGGTTAACTTTCTAAAATTCAACATTGTGCGCCATCTCTTTGCAGATGTTGGCTACCATTACTTCAAGTACATCATGTTTAAGAAGTACATGTCCTATGGCTTTGGAATGATTATAAAATAATGAAGGCCCCATAAAAAAGCTGGCAATCTTAATCAGGGTGTTTTAGTACCTTGTGTGGGCGCGTTATGTCCAATGGCAAATCCATGATGGGAATATATGGCTTTAAAAATTTAATATATGGATTAGGTTATATTATAGATTTATACTTTTCAGATAGCATTCTGCAAATGATGGCATAAAAAATAACGAATTGACTTCTAATACTAATGTAATGGTATGGGGCATAGTTTAAGTAAATACAATAAAGGAAAAGTGTGTTTATTTATAAGTATCTTAATTAAAAAATAAACTGGCACTGTACCTAGGGAGGGCTGTTAACTTTATAGTAGGGGCGGGAAATAATTTGGAAAGAAGCCAAGAAACTATCCTGAGCCTGGGTCTCAGCAGTAAATTCTAATTATTTAAATTTTGAAGATCATAGTAAGTTGGGGTTTCCTCGTTAGGTTCAGATCAAATCATAAAAATTTGATAGCTAATGTTATAAAATGAGAAAAAAATCTAAACTGATAAAGCATATCTTGCACAGATAGTAAACCTAGTAAACCCTTGCAACAAGTTTTGCGTGAAACTGCTCTGTCCAAAATAATGATCAATCTAGAATTGGAGGCATAATGAGTGATTTAGGGGTTCAACTTACAATCTGTACCATTATTGATGACATGATCAACTTATCAGGTTTGGTGGGACATATATGTTAATTTTGGGCTGGTTTGGAAGTTTAATAAATATTGGAAGTAACTAGGACCTGGTAGGATGGGCCATAGGGTCCTGTCAGATGCCCTTTAATTGGATCACCTGTTTGAACTCCTTCTATCATTTTCAACAAGGTAGATGAGTAAAAGGGGGCATAGAGAAAAGATATTTGGAGGCCAAGGCAGTAACACATCGCTCATACATTGCATGAGCTAATTCATTTTTGTGAAAGGGAATCCGCTGGAGGTCTTTAAACTCTTTTACGTCTGTAAGGATACTGATTGCAATCTAGGGGATGAGCTGACAATCAAGATTTATATTAATGGTATGCAATGAGGTTTTTGATGTTCAACGAACTATCCCCAATCTACACCCTTCACAAGACATATTTTTGCAAGGAGTATGAGAATCAGTTGATCCACTTCCAGGCATTTTTGTACTACTATTGTATATTGGTAGTCTACCTAATACTCATGACCAAGCAATTGAGCTATGAATGCATCATTACAAAGGGTTGGTGCTTAAAACAATCAATATGCTCTGTCAGCTTGCAAAACCACAAAGTTCTCACACCTCATCCTGAGGTGTTTTTCAGACTCATAAATGGCATTTACCCCCAGGTCCATTATCTAACAGAGCCCAAAGACACAAGCTTAATTAGCTCATAAGACCGCTGATGCTAAAACTGTGGCTAGTGATGCAAATTGCCAATCAGGATTAGTCAGCAATGATAGCCAAATAGTGGCACACATCCCCGATCTTTTAACCCCTCCAAATCTAGCTTACCTATTTGCTTTAACTCATGTCCCTTATAATTTCTTATAAAGTTTAAATGAAAGTATTGAGTCTTTTAAAAAGTACCTTTTGCCTACTAAGGTGGTCAAAACTCTCTCACCTAAGAGCCGCTTTTGCAATTAAAAGTGCATCTGAATAAGAATCAAGAGAGAGCACTTTAATAGTTAGCAAATTACTGCACAGTATAGGGGTTTTACTTACAACTTTAATAGAGCTAATTTTCAGTAGAGAATACCAATGTCAGAGCCAGCAAATAGAAATAGCTGGCTGCTGCAACAGATCTAAATTTATAACTAAAGTACTCTGTGCTACATAATATTACTTCTTTTGGAAGACTTTCCGCCTAGAATAGCTCTAAAGCAACCAGCGACAATGCCCAATCAGATTTAAACTTTTAAATCCACTCCCATGATTGACACAGACAAAACTTTTTCTGAATTGACTTTGAAGGTACAAACCCCTTTGATTAATTCCACCACACAACCAGTATTAAAGTTAAACACCGCTATTCTGGAGCTAATTCACATTGCCCATTTAGGATTCCTCTTGAAAAAGACATCAAACTGTTGGCTTACAAGGCACAAAAGATATAAACCTGGAACATAACGTCAAATTCTGGTGTTCTTCCAAGAACTTTCTTATGGACATTATTTATTTAGAAATCAAAGTTTAGAATTTTTTGCACATTCAGGGATATGTTCATTATGGACTTTATAAAGATAGTTTGTTGCTTTTTAAGGATGTTTTCAAACAACTTTACCAAGAACTTATCCCTCTGCCAATCAATCCTAGCGTTTTATAATAAGAAATTGGGGTGAACCCCTTAAAATGTTACTATTGCATGCAGAAATGAATACAAATCATTGGAAGTTCAAGAGCAAACAGCAAATTATTCCAGAGTTTTCTTCAAATGAATTTCGAATCTGCTGACACAATTTATATGACAGCTGATTATGTTGCTTATAACATGTCTATAAAGTACATTCCCATCCAAAAAGGTATGCTTGCCTGCAGAAACATCTCTGCCAATGACACTAAACATTCAGCAGAGATACAATCTATCACACAACCATTATATGAATTGTGAAGGACTTACCCCGCAACAGCTTCCATATGGCGTCAAGACAAGTTTTTCACAGGCGCTTCTAAGAGATGGTTCAATACTCAAATTTTAATCTGAAATAGCCATTTTCTTCAGACCATAACGCATCTATAACTTTGATGACCTTTTATGGGTGAAGCTGCCTGTTAACCACCACATGGTGTAAGTAGCTTTCTGCAAGGGCTTGAGCCCTCTCATGCTAAATCATGCTTGAAGCTGGCATTACCCTCTGTTATGATTTTGGAGATATAGTTGACATACGCTCTAAGAGTTGCACAGGGTTGATCTCACTGATCAATGGAAAGATGATATGGAGATCTCCAGACTCAGAAAAAACTTAAGGAATGTGATAAAATATGAAGAAATTGCTTCAGTGACATCACTTTATTTAATTTCATATTAATAGCATATTCTTTCTTCTCCATTTTCTTCTTCCTACTAACAATCCTCCTCCTCTAATCTTTTTTTCAGACTTATATATCAACAATTTGGTCAATACCAACTCCTTTTGCTTAGTCTATTCTTTAATTTTATTCAAGGTGGGCTGACCTGAGGGATGACACTGCACCGATTAAGGGGAAAATGAATGAATGGGAAAGGTGGATAAAATCCAGAAAACCTCCATGCGCAGCATATGATAGGCCAGGAACTCCATGGACCGCCATTGCTATTTGCTATCTCAGTTTGGGGCATTGGTGCGCAATGCAACACAGTCATAATTGTCACTTACCCAAAGTTCCTGTACCAGAATCAAACTCAAGGTGGCAGTGCTTAGTCTCTTCATTTCCACCATATTCTCATTGTTTCATCCTCATACCTTAAAGGCTTTGACATAGTCTTTTTATCTTCAGTTTGCTATCGCCTTAGTTTGATGCAATCCAGTAAATATTTGTCATAAGCCAACGTCACTTTATCATATTATTTGGAGGCGACCCAATAACTATCCTTTATGGCTCAGTATTGCCTTATTTCAAGGCGCTCAAATATTGTACATTATTAAATCATTGTTGAAATATTTCACCTAATCCTTTGCAGTTATTTGTAGCTTATTGTCCTTTCAAATCAGAATCTCAATTATACCCTTGACTGGATGATAAGTCTCCTATTGCTTATACGCCTTGAGGAACTTTGCGTGCACTCTATTAAATGATTCAACCACTTGCGGGATCCTTAATATTGTAAGCATCAATTCTTGTTTTCTCAATTATTTAGACGGAACAACCCTGATGTTTGACAACTTATGCTTCTGACCAAACCAGTTCTGGTCATGATTAGAACAATCTCTCCTTCTTTGAATTGGGCTAACCCGCTGCAATGTACTTGATTGGCAGCCCAATTCTTTATATTTTTGGCCAAGCTGAAAGAAAACTCTTTAGTTTGCAGTTTGATTAAAGTGCTTGCCAGGTTAGTCAAGTTATTTTGTGGATCCATTTTGTTGTTATCTTCTATGTAGGCATAGAATAGTGCAGGAAGAGCTGGGTGCTGTCCATATAGTAATTGGAAGGGCTCATTCCCATTGCAGAGTGATAGCTAATGTTGTAGGCAAAGACGGCGTTGTAAAGGAGAGAACTCCAATCTGAGGGTTGATCCATTACCAATTTCCAAAGTATGTTCACCAAGGTCTCATTAACTCACTCAACCATAAAGTTGGACTTGGGGTAATATGAGGTCATCGGAACCCCATGGATGGCCGTCAGCTCATTCAGTTTTGGAATGATTTGAGAGGTGAAGTTAGTTCAATTATCACTAAGGATGAACTGAGTTCAGCCATGTCACTGGACCATGCATTCCATTATGACCTTGGCCACTTTGACTGCCCCCATATCCTGTATTGCCCATGCTTCAATCCACCTGTTCAAGTGGTCAATCATTACAATGTATTTGGAACGGTTCATTCCTATCAACAGGGGCCCCACAATGTCAATGGAAACTGTATGCTAAGAAAAATGTGGTTTCACTAGTAGTACGTGGTCTTCTGTCAGAATGGCCTATGTATTTGATACTGTTGACAGTATAAATTATCTCAAGAATGTCAAATTTCATTCTCTATAACAATATCACGTGTGCAACAACTCTAATGTCTTGCGCAATCCACCATGTCTTACTTGTCATTATGGCAGTAGATAAATTTTAGACTGGCCTGCCAATCTGGATGCCCAAACAACCAGAAGAAAAGTGTCATGTGCACATGACATAATAGTGGGGACCAACCCCAAAGACAAGGTTGGGCGCCAAGAGGCCTAGAAGGTGAAGCTGCAGGCCCTTCTTGACCTGAGTCACACCCTGGACAAACGCTGGGTTTGGGCAGGATATGACCAGGTTGGGACTATGGTGTGCCAAATTCCCAGCCCCTGATGTCAAGCCAGGCATTAAAACAAATGATCTACCAAATGAACGTGGACAGTTTGATTTGGTTTGTCAAGGAGCGGGTTTCAAAACCCATTCTATTTTCAAAATAATGCGCTCAGGTCAAATCCAACTTCGATTGATCACTCAAGTCAAGTCAGTTTCAGCCTATTTAACCAGCTTGGATGGCAGTGTTGCCCTATTGGTGAGTTGGTGCTTGGGCCCACTGTGGCTTAACCCCTATTCCCCCATTTAAACTTAAATATGTTTTCCCTGACCAACATTCCTTGTTGGTCAACTTCCCAGATAAACCTTTCCCCATTTATGTTATTTTTCAATTTTATGATATTCTGAAATCTCCTGTGCGCGAACCTCTTTGAGGAGGTCTCGCGCTCCGTTTCCCTTGCCATTGCAAGTACTTTGCATCTCTCACCTCATGCACCATTTATTCGCCCAGGTTCCCTCCAACCTGGGTCACTTAGCCCCTTTTAGTATGTGCACCGCGTCAGTTTTAATGGGGTTTTTATCATAAAACTCGCCATTCTATGCCTAAGCTGTTATTGCTCCAGCACTCCCTGCTGGGCTCTAATGGCTTTGGCCCTAATGGCTAGTTCCCTGGCGTTGGCCTTGTGCTCCGTGCACTACCACGCTGGGAACAGGATTGTTATAGACACTCTCCTTACATTAGTCAACCAACCTATTAACTTTATGTGCATAAACTTTTTCTGTGTGGATATTTTTCTTTGTGGGGACAGTGGTCGCCGGCTGTGGGAGTCAGCTATTGTTAGCCACACCACAGTTTCCTATTTTTCCTGACAGTTGGAGCAACTCAACGTTATTATGGTTGCCTCCAACTGGAAAATATCCACCCTTCATACTCATACCTGGTGGACGTGGACACCTTGAGGTCCAAATGCTGTGATTACCCAACTTTCCGCCAAATTTGTCAATTCCAAATTAAACAAACTAATTTCCTTGCGCCCATGCATTCAGCCTATGCTTTCAGAATCAGCGCAGATGGACCTGGGAGTGTTGGCCATGGATAACATTGGCATTCCATCGCAGTCTAAGGGATAGGGTCATTCACATCTAAAAACGCGTTTTATAATGAAAACCTGAGATATACCTATGAATCATTTTCCCTCTCATGGTTCAGATCTGGAACCCATTCCTGTGTATAAAATTACACCAGAAAATCCCCGTTTGACCTCTACCATGATTTGCAGCACTCAGGAAGTTGAAAAAGAGCTGCGCCTACAATATGAAAACGTTTATGCACCTGAAGAAGGCATTAAGGGTATGTGACCTCAGTAGTAAGAGTGGCCAACTATCCCTCCCCCTTTTTTGATTCCCAGACCTACCCTTATGGATTGATCAAGCCAGAAGAAAAGTTCTAGGTGAACTTGGAGCGTTTTTCGCTTTGAATAAATCCCACTCTGGATACTTTCTCTTGACTGCTACCCTTACATCCTCTCTTGGGAAGTTCAGCACAACTATTTTAGTGGATACCGGTGCCACAAACAATTTTATTGACCAAAGTCTGGCTGACTACCTAGAGTCGAGTTACTCACCAGGTGGTATGGCTAGAGGTGGGGCTTCTCAAGGTATCCCTACGCTGAATGTCATAGTGTTGGTGGACTACCAGGTGGGCGCCTATCTTCTGTCCGATCATTTCCAAGCTATCAAGCACCTCTTGTTCCCCATTATTTTGGGGGTTGAGTGGAGGAGAAAGTTTGATGTCCGCACTAATTTGAAATAGAACACGCTATTTTGTCTTTGGCAAATGGTCACCAGTTGATTGTTCCCTTGTTAAAGGATAACGTCCAGGACCCATTACCTCATTGGCCCAATGTTCCCACCCCTTATCTTGCTCCTATTCTGAAGACCCCCTCCTCCGTGGGATTTACCTTACCTTCCTGTTTGGAGGGTTTGGAATCCTCTTTTGACGCAGCATCTGCCAACGCACTCCCTGAGCACTCCGAGTTTGATTGTGACTTTAAGCTCACTGTGGATCTGGTGCGTATATCTTCTCCTATTTACCCATTGACTGTCCAGGAGGAAGAGGCGTTGGATGTGTGGGTGAAGGAACAGTAAGCCAAAGGTGCGATTTTTCAACGTACCTCCCCTGTGTGCTCCCCCCTTCTATTTGTGGAGAAGTCTGATGGTACTTTACACCTGTGTGTGGACTACAGGAACCTTAACAATGTCACTTTACCAGACCTCCATCCCATCCCTTTGGATTCACAGATTGCGCGTTATGTGGAGAAGGCGAAGGTCTTCTCCAAGATGGATTGCCTCAAAGCGTTTGATCAGATCCGGATAAAGAAGGGCCAGGAATGGTTAACTGCATTCCGCACCAGAAAAGGAATTTTCCAGTTTCAGGTCATGCCCTTCAAGCTTAATAATGCCCCTGCTATCTTTCAACGCCACATTGATGCAGCGTTGGGAGACCTGTTAGGGGTATGCGCGGTCGCTTACATGGATGATATCCTGGTGTTTTCCCCTGATCAGGAGTCCCATGAAGTCCACCTTTGGCAAGTGGTGGAGCGGTTAAAGGCAGTCAGCCTTACATTAAAGATATTAAAGTGCGAGTTCTTTAAGTCCCAGGTCACGTTTCTGGGCAACGTCGTGTTTGACCAGGGACACATGATAACTCCAGACAAGGGGAAGATAATCCGTGAGTGGCCTACCCCTACCTCAGTTAAGGAATTAAGGATCTTTTTGGGGACATGTACGTTCCTCAAGAAGTTCACTCCCAATCTATCTGAGGTGGCGGCTCCCCTATACAAGGCTAGCAGTGCCAAGGTGCTTCAGTGTTCCCCATTTTGGAGGATGCTTTCCAAGCAGTGAAGTGCACCCTGTTGTCCATGACTGTTCTTCACCATGCCGACCCTTCAAAGGAGTTCATTGTGTCTACTGATGCCTCCAATTTGCCATCGTGGCCGCCTTGTTACAAGTAGGCAAAGATGGGATATAGCATCCGGTGGGATATTTTTCTCAGAAAATGTCTTTGCCAGAGTTGAATTATGCCATTTATGACAAGGAGTTAAGAGCAGTGGTGGAGGCGCTGACATATTGGCATCATCACTTGCATGGCTCTACCCAACCATTCTGCGTGCGTACAGACCACCGTGCCTTGCTGTACTACCGCGCACCTCATGTCATAACCCCATGGCAGACCCATTGGCATGAGACCCTTGCCCAAAATTTCATTCACATATGAGTTCACCAAGGGCAAGGATAATGGTTTGGCGGGTGCTTTGAGCCGCAAACCTGCTTTAGACCTGACCCCAGGAGGTAGAAGTGCACAACACCCAGGTTATGATCCCTCCAAGTAAAATTCTGTCACTACTTCCCTCTCCCCTGGCTAGCGGGCCAGCACTTACACCTTTGGATAACGCGGAAAAGTATGGTATGTTCAGAAAGGTCGTCCTCTATCAGCCGCTGTCAGGTGAATATGCCATGGTACTTGAAAAAGCGCTTTAAATCAAGAGGATCTATCCAGAGGCTATCACATAAAGGATGAGATGATTTGGTTCCAGGGGCGCCTTTAGGTACCTGCTGGACCACTGCTCCTGGAAATCATTCGGGACCATCATGATGGAATCACCATTGGTCATCCGGGGAAAGCAAAGACCTTAGAGTTGATATGTCGCACATACAATTGGAAGAGCTTGCCTGATCAGGTGGGCCGGTATTGTAAGGAGTGCCTGGTATGCAACCAGATGTAACCCAAACGTCAACCTTTAGCAGGGTTGTTGGTACCAGTCCAAAAGCTGATGGGCCCTTGACTTCCATCTTGGTTGATTTCATTGTGGAGCTACCAGTCTCAGATGGTTATGATGTCATCATGGTAGTGGTGGACTGGTTCACGAAGTTTACCCACTTTATTCCTTGTAGAACCACCATAACCGCAGCTGAGATGGCTAGGCTTTTCTTCATCCATGTGTTTGCGCTCCATGGGGTCCCTAAGAAATTATCCGCGACTGAGGCCCTCAGTTCACCTCCGTTTTTGGGAAGAGTTGTGTAAGACTCTTCAGATTCGCTCTTGCCATTCAACTGCCTATCATCTGCAATCAGATGGGCAAACTGAACTAGTGAACAAGTGCTTGGAACAGTTTCTGCGGTGTTACACCGCTGCAGATCATTCATATTGGGCTTCTCACCTTCCCATGGCAAAGTTTAGCTACAAAAATACCTTGCACTCTTCAATCAGCTGTTCCCCGTTTTTCGCCAGCCATGGCTTTAACCCGCCTTTAATATGAAGCCCAGATGTAGGTCAAAGGTTGACGCGGTGGTGGACTTTGCCAAGACAATCAAGAAGGTCCACCAGGGGGTTTCCACAAGCTTGGAGACGGCTATTCAGGTATATAAGGAAAACGCTGATGGGAAGCACTGAGTGGGTCCTGCATACAAGGAAGGGGATCTCGTGATGCTTGATGCTCGTAACATCCCAATTAAGCAGCCATGTAAGAATCTGGGACCAAAGAGGATTGGACCTTACCGCGTTGTTAGAAAGGTGGGCCATGCCTCATACCATCTAGATCTCCCCCCTCATTCCAGATCTTCTCTGTGTTTCATGAGAGCAAACTGACATTGTTTGAGGGCCCCCACCAGAGACTCCTGAGGCCTATCTCATGGATGGGGCGCCTGAGTGGGAAGTGGAATAGATAGTTGCCTCACGCCGCGTTAAAAGAAGACTCAATTACCTGGTATCATGGAAGGGCTTTGATGCTGCAGAGAACAGTTGGGTTCCAGCGCGCGACTGTGTGCATGCCCAAGATCTGATTGACGCCTTCCACCAGCATTTTCCCCAGGCTGCTGGATACCAACCTAAACTGACCGTTGCCGCCATGAAGTTGTCCCCTGCCCACAAGAACTTTTCCCTGGTGCAAGCCCCTGGAGGGGGGTGGAGCCCAAGAAGGAGGAGAGGGTAAAATCATGTGCACATGACATAATAATGGGGACCAACCCCAAAGATAAGACTGGGCGCCAGGAGGCCCAGAAGGTGAAGCTGCAGGCCCTTCCTGACCTGAAGCACACCCTGGACCAACGCTGGGTTCAGGCAAAATATGCCCAAGTTGGCTAGTGGTGTGCCAAACGCCCAGCTCCTGATGTCAAGCCAGGCGTTAAAACGAACAATCTACCAAATGAATGTGGACAGTTCAATTCAGTTTATCGAGGAGTGGGGCTTTGAAACTCGTTCCATTATTGAAATAACGCGCTCAGGTCAAATCCAACTTCAACCAATCACTCGAGTGAAGTCAGTTTTGGTCTATTCAACCAACTTGGATGGCAGTGTTGCCCTATTGGTGAGTCAGTGCTTGGGCCCACTGCGGCATAACCCTGATTCCCCTGTTCAAGCTTAAATATGTTTTCCCTGACCAACATTCCTTGTTGTTCGACTTCCCAAATTGACTTTTTTTTGTTTACATTATTTTTTTAAATTTTATGATATTCCAAAAGCTCCTGTGTGCAAACCTCTTTGAGGAGGTCTCGCGCTCTATTTCCCTTACCATTGCAATTACTTTGCATCTCTCACCTTGTGCACCGTTTGTTCTCCCAGGTCCCCTCCAACCTGGGTTGCTTAGCCCCTTTTGTATGTGCACCGCGTCAGTTTTAATGGGGTTCTTATCATAAAACTCGCCATTCTATGCCTAAGCTGTTTGTCATGGTTGGATGACTTTATAGTAGGAACAGATGCTAAAGACAAGGCTGGGCAACAGGAGGCCCAGAAGGTGAAGCTTCAGGCTCTTCCTGGCCTGAAACACACCTTAGATCAACGCTGGGTGCAAGCCAAACATGCTCAGGTTGATACTAATGGGGTGCAAAACGCCCAGCCTCTGATCGCGGCCCAGGCACTAAAATGAATGATTTACATTATAAACAAAGATAGTTCGATTTGCTTAGTTGGAGAGCATGAGTTCGAGTCTCACTCTAGCTATGAATTTTAAGCTCAGGCAAAATAAAGCTTCAATCAATTACTCGAGTGAAGGCACTTTCAGTGTATTTTACTAAAACGGATGGAAGCATCTGTTTATTGGAGCATCCAGGCTTGGGCGCATTTCCCCAGAACCCAAATTTCCTGGAACACTTTAAATATGTTTTGTGACCAACATTCCTTGTTGGTCGACTTTCTTAAATAAAAATACCCGTTTTTTTACGTTTTTACTTATGGTTCCTTGGGCTAACTTGGTGGCGGACCTCTTTGGGGAGGTCTCCAACTATGTGGGCCACTACCTTCTATCACAATTTACCAAAATCCCAGGTGCTCCCTTGGGCCGCCCAGGTCCCCTCAGATCGAGGCACCCAAGACCCCTGACGCCAAGTTACATTTGATTATGGACTCCCTTTAAGGTCCACTCAAGCCGTGATATTCCTGTCTTACCTGGTACTTTATGTTGCGCTTTACACCCTTGCCTGGGGTGCCTTTGGCACAGGCACTGTTCAAGGTGCCTTCCTTCCCATTCTTCTAACAGCTAGTTCCTAGCAATGTGGGCTTGCATCCCACATCACCTTGCTGGGAACGAGAGAGTTACAGACACTCTCTTGACACTGTTATTTCTCCAACACTCTCTGCTGGGCTCTAATGGCTTTGGCCCTAACAGCTATTTCCCTGGCATTGGCCTTGTGCTCCGTGCACTACCATGCTGGGAACAGGAGAGTTATAGACACTCTCCTTACAACAAGCCTGAATTCCAGAGGCGTTGCTACCTGAACAATACTAAATTGTGTGGTGATAAATATGACCATCAAACGCCACAAGGTCATAATTACGAGAAGCAAATCTGCAATGAACCAGGCTGTCATGGCCCCAGAGCAATAAGTTTAGGTGCAGGAAAAGTAAGATCAGAATGGGAGGGTTAATTATAATCTATGGTAATGAAAAAGAATTTTGGATACAAAATTCACTGAATTTTAGTTTAAAAACAATTGTTAATTTTCTCATTGTGTTATGATTGCTCAAATAGACAATTGATTTGGGGAATAGCTTTGATAAAATTTGGGATTGGTGCCCTTGAAGATTTGCCTAACTCACCATCTAGTACTAAAAAAAAGATTTGCCTAACCCAGAAACTTTGAGTGAGGGGGAAATGAATTAATTTGAACTGACTCCAAAATTGTTAGCAGTAGTCCAAGTTGCTGTTAGTTTGTCCACAGACATCCAAATTGCCAATTTTCTTTGGTTTTGAGGACTATTATTATGGCGTCTCACTTAACAGGCAACAGGAACCTCCCAAGGCTACCCTATATAGGAGAGGTCCCATGAAATCAGAAAGTTTGTGATGACCAACCCGAATGCACCTGGTCTCTCCAGCATATGTTGGACCAGGGGAGAACTGTTGGATTGGGTTTTGATACAGCTAGGCAGGTTTCAAACTGTGGGCTGCATTTCCCAATGGCCCAATGCCATCGAGCTTTACCAACAATTCTACACTTGGTACTTCATTAATTCAATTGTGCACCCATTGGGATTTTTGCCAAGGGTTTGGGGCTTTCAGGATTTGATGCTGAAGGCTTATTGCACTAATTTTGTTCAAACCTTTCATCCCAAGCTAATGTAAACTATCTGAAAGCTTGGCACAAATTCCCTTTATTCGTTGTATTAATTCATTTGAAGTTAATACAGGGACTGGTGGCAGGATCTTTAAAGGGTATGTTGTTACCCAATGCTTTTCCACCACATGGGAAGGTCAACCTGTGTGATGAGGGGGCAGCTGGCCTTTTTGGACCCTTTTTTTCATGGAAATGGGAACGACACCCAGTCCAAAGGGAGAGGACGCTCCTCTAGACTTACACTACTGCCTTAGGTGCACTTTTAATAATGCTAGGCCATACCAAGAGTCATGGAAATTTCACCATAGAATCTCCAATCTGTTTGTACAAATTCCGCTGTATTAAATTGCATTTTATCTAGCTTCTTTATACCTTGAGGCGGTTCATTGATGTATCTTCCTCTGAGAATTTTGTTGTACATTACATTGCTGATATCTGTTGTAATGGAAATTTTTGGTAATCTCAATAAACAATCAGTATTCTGATGTTTTGCTCCAGGCCAGTAAAGTTTTTCAAAGTAATGAGCCTGTATTTGAGAACCCATTGGGCTAGACGCCATTTGCTCTCTGAGATTCTGCAACCAATGTAAAAGATTATGATCAGTTACTAATTTAAACTTCACTCCATGAAAGTAATCCTAAATTGCTTATATGCGTAGATCAATGCTAAGCACTCACATTTGATCACATTATAATTGCGTTCAAAGCATTTCTGACTCCAGCTGCAGTATGCAACCAGGTGCTCCTTTCTCTCATTATCCTTATGGGATAGAACTGCCCCTACAGCGAAAAAGATGCATCCACTTGAACAATAAACTCTTTATCAAAATTTGGATAGCATAGCACCGGCGCACTGATTAACGTCATTTAAAGTGTAGCAAAAACGCATTGTTAACATTACGTCCATTTAACAAGGCATCCTTTTTAGTGACTCAAACAGCAGACCTCCAATACAACTGAAGTTGAGATAAAGCGTTGGTAGTAGCCAACCATCCCCAAAATCACCTGTACATTGCGTTTGCTGCTTGGCAGGATCATTTTCCAGATAACATTAACATTATCCATCTGGGTATAAGCCCCTTTGCATATACAAAAAACCTAATGTACTCCAGTTGATCCTTTAGAGGTGGCATTTATGGAGATTAATCTTGATGTTAGTTTTAGCAAGCCGGCGGAACACCTCCTTCAGATGGGTAAGGTGCTCAGAAAATGTTCATGAGAAGACAATGATACTGTCAAGGTACATGAGAATGTACAATAGCTTTAGGTCGTCAAGGATGGTATCTATATACTATTAAAAGTAGCTGGGCGTTACACAGCCTTTGAGGCATACAAGTTGGTTTAGAAAGCCCCTTGGATGTGATCATGGCGCATTTTTCTTTTTCTGCTATATGCAACTTGATTTTCAGTAACCTGATATCAAAATCCATTGCTGAGAATTAATGAGCTCCCCCTAATCAATAAAAATTATTGACAATCCACAGCAAGGGATATGCGTCTTTTAGGTGATACTGTTGAGCTTCCATTAGTCTATCATTACCTAATTCGTACCATCCTTATTTTTTACAATTAAAACGTGTTAAGCCCATGGAACTTTTGATGTTTCAAGCGTCTCTTTCTCCAGTAAATTTCAATTTACTCAGTAACTACTTCTTCAACTGCCCCTGATCAGTGGATTGGCTGAGACCTGATGTGGGAATTATCCCAGTGTCCAATAGTGGACCACCACAAGCGCACCCTAGATTGTGATCATTGACAGTAAAAAATCTCATTATATTTTTGAAATAAAGATAGCTTCTGATCCTTATGCTCTTCCAATAACCCCATTAAACTTTCACGCTGTACCACTGCAATTATGCTGGCCTGTAGTTTGATGATTAGACCAAATTTATTTAGTGACCCAAACTTTTAACCCCAAAGGGCCTCCTCAATAGGGTCAAGTGTAAATATGCCAAAATATAATGTCTGCGGGCTTGCAATGATTCTTTTTGTAGATTTACTAGTAAAACTTGATCTCCCCGTGTCCCTGTAGCATAACGCCTGGAGGACATGGGACTCAAGCCACACTTGCTGATAAAAGCCAATAACTTCCCCATAGAGCCCAATTGGTATTTCCACATTTAACTCAGTATTTACTATTACTTGGTGTCTGGGGAAGATGGATATAGACCCAGAAGTTCTGAGAGGCAGCCCTTGAATTCATATATCTGCTTAGAGAGGACATGGGTCTTTTTAGTTGAAGGTAATGAACCAGAATCACCCCGTCACTATAGTCAAGGTTGATATGTACCATATGCACTCAATCCTTTGGCACTCCACTGCGGTTAAGAAAATTGGGATCTGTTGCCCCAAAAATTTCAAAGATCTCATCCATCATATTAATGACAGCATCAAATTCTCACATAAAAGTGGTTCTAATTAACAGGTTATAACTACTGTTTGGTAATAATATCACTGGAGTATATAATGACAATTGACCCAAACTAAAAAGGTAGCGCACTGTACGCTCCCACTGAGACTGTTCTTTCAGCTCCTGTAGTTCCATACACCATTCGATTTCCTACAACAGATTTCAACATTAACTTCGCCATCAACTTTTTGGAAACTATGTTGACTGGAGCGCCCATATATATTTTAACGCATACTCACTTTTTTGCTACAAAAATATTTCAATATGCACATTCAGAATAAGAATTTTGACTGTTTAATATGTGGACATTTAGAGAAACTCTTTTCCCAAGGAAGCTCATAATCCACACACCTACTTTTGGTATTTTTTAACAATAACGTCCACTACGAGGGCAACTTTATTTCTTTCTAGGGAAGGCTCATCTAAGGACGGTCCAGCTTGTCTGGAATAATTTATTTGACAATTCGACATGCGTAAGGCTTTAGTTGCTCCTGAGGTTCTTCTTCCGCCATGGCCTTGGCTTGCATTTGCTTCAGTACATTTACCTCTCCAACTGGCTGCTGATATAACTCATCATTGTACTGAGGGGCTCCAGCTGAAACTACTTCAATAGGTCTAGCTAGGAAGTTTAGGTTGGGATAGTGGAGGTAGAGGGTCCCAACTCAATCCGCTCAATCTTTTCCCTGGTAGTACCGACCCTGTTGTACATAATGAACCTGACCTTTGGGGCTACTCCATGCAAGGTTCCCAGGGCAACTTCAATCAAAAAAATTCACCCCATAGGGCCCAGTCCTTGGTTATTAAGATAGTCCAGGCCAATAGTCTAATTGTTGGCAATCAGCAAAACAGGCCCAGGCCAATAGTTTGACTGCTGCGGTCAGCATGAAAGCCCCAGGTCAAAAGTTGGGCTGCTGGCGATTTTCATAAGCAGGTCTGGACTGGAAGTTAAACTGTTGGAGTAACTCAGCTAAAGACGAGGTGTGTAGTTATATTAAGACTGGGGGTTACTAGGCGGATTTTGAACAGGGTGGGATGATTCCCCTAAAATAAGAAGGTCCAGCAACGGCTATTGTAGGTTTCCAATCTACATTGGATTAAGTAAAAGTAGCGGATAAACAGCGCAAAAATTGAACAATCTTGAGCTGGGGTAACGTATCCTCCAAAACTGGAGCCATGACATTGTAAGATTGTGGTATGGCTTCACTGTGAAGTTCATCGCAATTCCCACATATGATTAGGATAGAGTCCCTGCCCCAATTTACACATTGGCATCTGCTGTGAATTGTTCAGCAAATGCAGAAAGGGTTTCATCACGCTTGAACCCTATGGTCAAGAACTTGGCCTTCCACTGCAACATCTTTGCAGTACCTCCAAACAACCTCAGTACAGTATCCTTCACTTCTTGATTTGTAACGGAACTGCTTGGAAGATAGCAAGTGACTTGGTCAGCACTTCCAACATCCAAGGCGGTTATCAGCAATTTAGCCTTGCGCCAATATGAGGCTCCTTCCTCCGTGAAACTAAATCATTTATAGAACGCATGAATGTTACCATCGTGGTCAAATGGAGACAGCTTATCAAAACAAACCTCCTCCTCCAACTTGTAACTGTGAGCCTTTAAGTGTACTGAATGAATTGGTCAAGAAGCATTTGTGGTATATCATCAAGGCACTAGTTTAGTAGGGCCAGCGGCGCACAGCTTGTCTGCTGCTTCAGGGGTAGTGTGGGTCCCTTTGGTGGGCAGTATGGCCATACCTGGAGGAATTGGTTCACTGAGACATAATCATCTCTATGGTTGCCATCATGGGTGGGATAGCTCACACTTCCTGCGTATTCATCAATAAGCTCCTTGATTGGGTACTTGGCCTCATATTCATCATAATATAATTCTTACTGAGCGGCATCTGGTTGTTTGTCCATTTCCCAATGAGGGCGCTGTGGTGGGGGGTGCTGTTTAAAAACTTTCTCTTCATGAAATATGGTCGTTTATTAGTGTCAACCAGGTGATTAGAAAGTTTCCTGTTTTGTTGTCCAAGGATCCGCATTTAGCTGAACGTGTTGTCAAGCTGGTTCATTAAGTCATTATGAACCTGAAGGAGATTATCCTTCTTCTTAAGCACTGCGTCCAAAGCAAGTTTAAGTTCTGCATATTTGGCTGGCGCAGGGTGCCGTGAGGATTCCCCATCAATGCAGGCCTGTAGCCATATGGCCAGCAACTGGAGAATTTTTTACTTTTTTGTTGTTGATCGATGGGCTCCCTGTAGTGAGCACCACTATTATAATTTTAGCTATATAGTTCATATACGCCGTAAGGGTTGCACAGGGTTGATCCCACTGAGCAATGTACAGATGATATGGAGATCACAGCCCTTGAGATAAACTTAAGAAAATATAATAAAATATGGCGCAATTTCTTCGGTGAGATTACTTTATTTGATTTAATATAAATAGCAGATTCTTTATGCTCCACTCTCTTCTTCCTACCAACAATCTTCCTCTGACCTTATCATCATGCTTATATATCAATGACTTTAGGTGAGACTGGCCCTTTTGATTAGCATATTCTTTTCCACCATACTCTCATTGGTTCATCCTCATATCTGAGAGGCTCTGGCAGAGTCTATTATTCTTCAATTTGCTATTGCCTTAGTTTGAGGCGATCCAGTAAATATTCTTCATAAGTCAACATCACCATATCACCTTATTTGTAAGCGATCCAATATCTATCCTTTCTGGCTCAGTATTGCCTTATTTCAAGGCGTTCAAATATTTGTACATCATTCTATCATTGTTGACGGATTTTAGCCAATACGGCGCTACTATTTGGGGTTATCATCCAGTCATATCAGAATCTCAAAGCCCTCTATAACGCTATGGAGTACAACAAGGTAGGTTTTCTGCCAAAATGGCGACTTCAGTTAAAAGCTTCATGATCTTTGTTAAAGTATCTTAATGCATATTTTAAGCGCTTTCTTAATGTTTCAATTTGTTCTAGAATGGGTATGTCATACCATTACCGCAGACATGACACTCAAATGGCGCAACACCACCTTGTCCCCTGAGGAGGCTATGCCATAGATTGCAGCTGTTTTATGGCTACAGAAGCCTTACATTGGTTGTATACATGCATCCCGCCCACTGCAGAATATAACCTTCTAAAAGCCAGCTGGACTAATGAGAATGCAGTGGAGTGGGGCCCTTTCAGTACTGGTCTCAGAGAATGTCATCAATTAGAGTGTGAACATTTTCAACTCCCTTGAAATTAAGCACTGTATTTTTAATGGATCCAATATCAGCCTTGTTCATGACTAGTCTACCCTGGATGTTACTAAAAAATCCATGTCATTATTTAAAGCTGTTCTTTCCCCTTGCAAAATGAGTAGTTGGAGGGATCACGCTACCCTAACTAAGGTGGAAGACTGGGATTCATCATGGTTTAATCTAGAATTTGCACAACCCTGGATTGAGCACAAAATATTTTCCAAGGCAGAGGCAGTGATGCGCATGGTTATGACTGCAAACTCAGATGGAAATGATTGTAGATCAGCATCTTTGTCAATATGATCTGGGACAGTCTTTTATAACCCTCTCTTGTGGCCCCTATGCCACTGAAGGCTTCACCCTGTCAGAAGTCTTCCTGTGGTGCGAGAAGACCTACCAGCCAAAGTGCATGCTTATATACCAGCGCAGGTTGGAACAGCGTAACCGTGAAGGCTATCCCAATGCAATTTGACCACCCTTGACATCCTGCAACAATACCTCAACTTGATGTGAGGCCCCAAAGTCGCCATTCAGTGGTATTATGTTGGCTTCTCCTCTATGGATGTGCAAGGATGGCAGTACTTGAAGTAGGTGCAGCAAAAGCCCACAAGATTAGCAATTGGGGCATCAATATGCATCAAGCTGAAGATTCCTTGAGCCGTGGTTTCAACCTTGACAAGATGATAAGCTGAATCTTTAAGGTGAAGACACTAACTGAGGCCCTGAAGCCATAAAAAAAATAGCGCGGCAGCCTATCAACATGAGTATTCATCGTTTTATGGTTCCAAAAATCACATCAATTTTTCTACTCTTATTAGTGGTAGATCTTCTGATTGCCAGCTCTGAAATCTTAACTTTAGGACGCCATCTGCGTCCAACTCCAGTTGGTCAAGGATTAGGATTGGTCAGACTTGATTGTGACCTTTATCAGGAGCTGGACAAGGTCCAGTTGGGTGGTGATTATGTTCACCAATGGGTTACAAAATGTGGCTATATATGGATATTTTGATCCATGGAAATATTGTCTAAAAATACTCTTAGTGGTGAAAATGAAGTATAAGGAGAATTACCTGCGAATGTATCCATCATGTTATGTGAACCAAACCGCCTGGTGAGTTACCTTTTACAACCTGCCAGAAGAATGTCAATATGAATGGGTCCACAAGGCGAATAGCATGAGCCTGTCATATTTTGGCAAGGTTTGCGAATTATGTCAAGCCGGTTCAAAAAATATCATCAAGTGCCTTTGCTCCTGTACAGTGGAGCCGCTCTATGGAATGGCCCCTTGGATGAAGGCTAATAAGATGGTCCTACCCAGATTTCTCTGCATCCCAGGCCTCATCTGCATATCCTATGTCAAACAAGAGGACGCCAAGAAGATGTTCTTATTCTGTTACCAGACCAACCATACAATGGATCAGTGCCATCATACAAAGGGGAAATTGCACCATAAGTATAATTATGATCCCATCACTGAGAATACATCTGCAGATTAATAAACTCTTTATGTCCAAATCAAATAATGGCTTTCACACAACCTCACTGTGGGTTCAGATATGTGATGACAACATTAGGAGCTTGACGCCAATCATAAGGAGGCTTGGGAGTGTGAGGTGGTGCATAACTGGAGGCTAAAGATGAGCCCTTAGTCAATCCAAACTTTGAGGTGTATAAAATAGATAAGCGTACAAGCCTGAACCTGCAGCACCCCATCCAACCCAGGTGGAGTGGGCTGAAAAGAAGGAGGAGTGCTGACAGAAGATAGGATCTGAAAAGTTGCTCAAAATACCTACAAGACAAAGGCTGCTGTGAAATTAGCAACTGATGCTAAAACCTTCTTCCAAAAAACCATCCACTGTCAAGCCTTCCACTAAAAGTCCCCAGCTGGCAATCAGTCAAAATCATCATCCAGCAATCAGCCAAGTTCAAATAATTGCAATAAAAGCAAAACACATGATACATTCAATCCACTCAGTATCTCTGTCATGTACCCATGACATAATAGTGGGGATCAACCCCAAAGATAAGGCTGGGCGCTTGGAGGCCCAAATGGTGAAGCTGCAAGGCCTCCCAGACCTGAAGCACACTCTAGACCAGCACTGGGTAAGGGTAAAATATGCCCAGGTTAATCCTAGTGGGGTGTTAAGTACCCAGCCTCTGACGATGGGCCAAGCGTAAAAATGAACTATTTACCAAATAAAGGCGGATGGTTAGGTTCACTTAGTTGAGGAATGAGGGTTCAAAACCCGTTCCACCTATAAAATAACGCGCTTGGGTCAAATTCAACTTCAGTCAATAACTTGAGTGAAGTCAGTTTCAGCCTTTTTACTAACTCAGATGGCAGTATCACACTATTGGTGAGCCACTGCTTGGGCCCACTGCAGCATAACCCCAATTTCCCCATCCAAGCTTAAATACGTTTTCCCTAACCAACATTCCTTGTTTGTCAGCTTCTGCAGTAACCCTTTCCTATTTACATTATTTTACCATTTTATGATTTTCCAATTGCTCCTGTACGCAAACCTCTTTGAGGAGGTCTTGCATGCTGTTACCTTTGCTGTTACAAGGACCTTGCAGCTCTCCACCCATGCACCATTTGTTCGCCCAGGTTTCCTCCAACCTGGGTCACTTAACCCTTTCCAATATGTGCACCGCGCCACTTCTACAGGCGTTTTGATCATAAATCTCATTTTACTGTGCCTAAGATGTTATGGCTCCAGCACCTTCTGCTGGACCCTAATGGTTTTGGCACTAACGACTAGTTCCCTGATGTGGACCTTGTGCGCCATGCACTACCACACTAAGAACGGGAGAGTTATAGACACTCTCCTAACATTAGTTGACCAAATTCTTTTTCTTATGTGCACAAAATTTTTCTGTGTGGAACTTTTCTGAAGTGGAAACAGTGGCTGTCAGCTGTGGGCTCCAGCTATTGTTATCTGCACCGCTGTTTCCTCATTTTCCCAAAGGTTGGAGCAACTTGGCGTTATTTTTGCTGCCCCTGACTAGAAAGTATCCACCCTTCATGTGCGTGCCTGGTGGATTTGGACACTTCAATGTCTGAAAGTCAAGATTCCCCAACTTTCTGCCAAATTTATTAAAATTCATTTTAATAAACGAATTTTCCCTTGCCAGCGCATTCAGGCGATGATGGCGGAATCAGTGCAGATGGACCTTGTGGTGTTGGCCTTGGATAACATTGGGCATTCTGTCACAGTTTCAGGGATATGGGCATTTGCATCTAAAAAAGCGTTTTATAACTAAACCCTGGACTCTATCTCTGAACCTTTTATTTGTTCATATGGCTTGGATGAGGACCCTATTCCAGTGTATCAAATTACCCCTAAGAACCCACAGTTGACCTCTACCATGATCTGGTGCACTCAGGAGGTGGAGAAGGAACTTTGTTTCAGATATAATCAAGTATATGCACCTGCAGAAGGCATGGTGGGGTATGTGGCCTCAGTATTAAGAGTGGTCAAATATCCCACCCCCTTTTTTGATTCCCAAACCCATTCTGTGTGCAGGCTTGAGCTAGATGATGAGAACTTTGGTAAAGTGTTGTCATTATCTTCAAATAAATAAAGACCATTCCAGGTATTTTCTATTGAATGCCACCCTCTCCTCGCCTTTAGGGAAGCTCACCACTACTATTTTAGTGGATACTGGCGCTACTGGAAACTATATGGACCAGTACTTAGCCGACTACCTTGGGCTGAGTTACTTGACAGGTGATGTGGTTAGAGGAGGGGCGTCCCAAGGTATTCCCACTCTGAAGATCATTGGAACAGTGGATTATCAGGTTGGCAAGTACCACTTGGCTAATCACTTCAGTGCGATCAAAAACCTCCTGTTCCCTATCATTTTGGGTGTGGAGTGGTGGCGGAAGTTTGACATAAGAACTAACCTGAAGGAGAATACCTTGTCTCTCACCATGAATAATGGTTGCACAATTGTTGTGCCTTTATCCAAAGAAAACGCCCCAGGCGAATTGCCTCACTGGCCCCACCGTATCCCTTGTATCCTTGCCTCAATGCAGAAGCCCTCAGTGGAAATTCCTATACCTTCTTGCTTGGAGGGTTTGGAATCCTCTTTTGATGCAGCATCTGCCAGCGCACTCCCTGAGCACTCTGAGTTTGATTGTGACTTCAAGCTCTCAGTGGATCTGGTGCATATCTCTTCTTTATTTACCCTTTAACTGTCCGGGAGTAAGAGGCGTTGGATGTGTGGGTAAAGAACAGTTAGCCAAGGGTGCGATTTTTCAGCGTACCTCCCCTGTGTGCTCCCCCTACTCTTCATGGAGAAGTCTGATGGTACCTTACGCCCATGCATAGACTATGGTAACCTTAACAACGTTACTGTACCAGACCTCCACCCCATCCCTTTGGATTCAAAGATTGCACGTTATGTGGAGAAGGCGAAGGTCTTCTCCAAGTTGGATTGCCTCAACGCGTTCAATAATCTCCAGATTAAAAAGGGAAAAGAGTGGTTGACCGCGTTCTATACCAGAAAAGGGATATTCCAGTTTCAGGTCATGCCCTTTGAGCTTAAGAATGCTCCTGCTATCTTTCAACAATGCATTGATGCAGCGTTGGGAGACCTGTTAGGGGTATGCGCGGTTGCCTACATGGATGATATCCTGGTGTTTTCTCCTGATCAGAAGTCCCATTCCTTTCACCTTTAGCAAGTGATGGAGCGGTTAAAGGCAGCCTGCCTTACGTTGAAAATATCAAAGTGCGAGTTCTTTAAGTCCCAAGTCACATTTCTGGGCAACGTCGTGTTTGACCAAGGACACATGATAACTTCAGACAAGGAGAAGATGATTTGTGAGTGGCCTACCCCTACCTCAGTTAAGGAATTAAGGAGCTTTTTGGGACATGTAAGTTCCTCAAGAAGTTCACTCCCAATCTATATGAGGTGGCGGCTCCCCTATACAAGGCTAGAGGTGCCAAGGTGCTTCAGTGGTCCCCAATTTTGGAGGATGCTTTCCAAGCAGTGAAGTGCACCTTGTTGTCCATGACTGTTCTTCGCCATGTCGACCCTTCCAAGGAGTTCATTGTGTCAATGGATGCCTCCAACTTCGCCATAGCGGTCACCTTGTTACAAGTAGGTGAAGATGGGATAGAGCATCTGGTGGGATATTTTTCTAGGAAGCTGTCTCTTCCTGAGTTGAATTTCGCCGTTCATGATAAGGAGTTACTAGCAGTGGTGGAGGTGCTAACATATTGGCGTCACCACTTGCATGGCTCTACCCAACCATTCTGCATATGTACAGACCATTGTGCCTTGCTGTACTACCGCGCTCCTCATGTCTTAACCCCACGGCAGACCTGTTGGCATGAGACCCTTGCCCAATTCGCGTTCACGTATGAGTTCACCAAGGACAAGGATAATGGTTTGGCGGGTGCTTTGAGCCGCAACCCTGCTTTAGCGCCCAATCCCAAGGAGGTGGAAGTTCACAATACCCAGGTGATGATTCCTCCAAGTAAACTTCTGCTTCACCGACCCTCTCCTCTCTGGCTAACGGGCCAGCGCTTACACCTCTGGATAATGCGGAGGAATATAGTATGTTCAGGAAGGTAGTCCTTTCTCAGCCGCTGGCAGCGGAATATACTATGTTACTTGCTAAGTGCGAGTTGAACCAAGAGGATCTCTCCAGGGGCTATCACATGAAGGATGAGATGGTGTGGTTCCAGGGGCGCCTATGGGTTCCTTCTGGACCACTTCGCCTGGAAATCATCTGGTATCATCATGATGGAATCACCATTGGTCATCCTGGGAAAGCAAAGCCATTAGAGTTAATCTGGCACACATACAATTATAAGGGCTTGCTTGCTCAGGTGGGGCGGTACTGTAAGGAATGTTTAGTCTGCAACCAAATGAAGCCAAATTGTCAACCTCTAGCGGGGTTGTTGGTACCTGTCCAGAAAGCTGAAGGGCCCTGGACTTCCCTATAGGTGGACTTTATTGTAGAACTACCTGTCTCAGATGGTTACAATGCCATCATGGTGGTGGTGGACCAGTTTACAAAGTTCGCCCACTTCATTCCATGCAGAACTACAATAACCGTGGCTGAGATGGCCAGGCTTTCATCATGAATGTGTTTTCGCTCCATGAAGTTCCCCAAGAGATTATCAATGACTGGGGACCCCAGTTTTACCTCTTTCTTTTTGGAAGAGTTGTGTAAGGCTCTCCAGATTCGCCCTTGCCGTTCAACTGCCTATCACCCACAATCAGATGGACAGACTGAACGAGTTAACCAGTGCTTGGAGCAGTTTCTGCTGAGTTACACCGCTGCAGACCATTACAATTGGGCTTCTCACCTACCAATGGCCCAGTTTAACTACAATAATTCCTTGCACTCCTTGATTGGTTGTTCCCCATTTTTTGCCAGCTATGGCTTTAACCCCACCTTAAACATGGAGCCCAGCTGTGGGTCGAAGGTTGAAGCGGTGGTGGACTTTGCCAAGACAATCAAGAAGGTTCACCAGGGATTTCCACAAGCTTGGAGGTGGCAATGCAGTTGTATAAGGAGAACGCTGATGGGAAGCGCCGAGTAGGTCCTGCATACAAGGAAGGGGATTTCATGATGCTTGATGCTCATAACATCCCTATCAAGCAGCCTTGCAAGAAGCTGGGCCCTAAGAGGATTGGACCTTACCGCGTTGTTAGAAAGGTGAGCCATGCCTCATACCAGCTAGATCATCCCCCCTCATTCCGGATCTTCTTGGTGTTTCATGATAGCAAACTGACGTTGTTTGAGGGCCCCCCACCAGAGACTCCTGAGGCCTATCTCATGGATGGGGCGCCTGAGTGGGAAGTGGAATAGATAGTTATCTCACGCCGCATTAAAAGAAGACTCAATTACCTGGTATCCTGGAAGGGCTTTGACACTGCAGAGAACAGTTGGTTTCCAGCGTGCAACTGTGTGCAAGCCCAAGATCTGATTGAAGCCTTCCACGAGCATTTCCCCCAGGCTGCTGGATCCCCATCCAAACTTTCCGTCGCTGCCATGAAGTTGGCCCCTGCCCACAAGAACTTTTCCCTGGTGTAAGCCCCTGGAGGGGGGTTGAGCCCCATCGGGAGGAGGGTAATGTCATGTACCCATGACATAATAGTGGGGTCAACCCCAAAGATAAGACTGGGCTCTTGAGGCCCAAAAGGTGAAGCTTCAGGGCCTCCCAGACCTGAAGCACACCCTAAACCAGCGTTGGGTAAGGGCAAAATATGCCCAGGTTGGTCCTAGTGGGGTGCCAAGTGCCCAGCCCCTGATGATGGGCCAAGCGTTAAAACGAACTATTTACCAAATAAAGGCGGGTGGTTCAGTTTGCTTAGTTGAGGAACTAGGGTTTGAAACTCGTTCCACCTATGAAATAATGCACTCAGGTCAAATCCAACTTCAGTCAATAACTTAAGTGAAGTCAGTTTCAGCCTATTTTACTAACTTGGATGGCAGTATCACCCTATTGGTGAGACGCTGCTTGGGCCCACTGCAGCATAACTTCAATTTCCCCATCTGAGCTTAAATACATTTTCCCCAACCAATATTCCTTGTTGGTCAGCTTCTGCAGTAACCCTTTCCTATTTACATTATTTTACCCATTTTATGATTTTCCAATTGCTCCTGTATGCAAACCTCTTCGAGGAGGTCTTGCATGCTGTTACCCTTGCTGTTGCAAGGACCTTGCAGCTCTCCACCCATGCACCATTTGTTCACCCAGGTTCCCTCCAACCTGGGTCACTTAACCCTTTCCAATATGTGCACCGCGCCGCTTCTACAGGCGTTTTGATCATAAATCTCATTTTACTGTGCCTAAGCTGTTATGGCTCCAGCACCTTCTGCTGGGCCCTAATAGTTTTGGCACTTATGGCTAGTTCCCTGACGTGGGCCTTGTGCACCATGCACTACCATGCTGGGAATGGGAGAGATATAGACACTCTCCTAACAAACTCTGAGAGTTGCCCAGCATCAGCTACAAAGACAACTGCATGATTCTCAGACAAAGAATCACAAACTTTTGTGCCTATGTTGATTTCCATTTGATCATTAAAGAAATGGACATGGCAACAGAGTTTTAGCTCATAAAATGGCTGGCAACAAAATACTTGTTCAACAAACCCTTATTGATTGTAGCTAACCTCACCTTGCTTTAAGTGCCCACTGCCACCAAAAAACAAACCTTTTTTTGAGATTCAATCTATAACCCTGACAAGCCTCATACCCATAGGTTGGCCAGTTGGGAATGATTGTTGCGACAACAAATGCTAGGAGATGGCTAGCATTCTTATGATGGCGAGGAAAATCCACCACTTGAAAAAATATAAAGTATTGATTTATCATTTTTTTAAACACAATCCTATGACTAGAAACAACTGGCTCTAAACTCAAGCTGCAACACAACTAACTATTCATGTCCCTACAAATAGGGCGCCAAGCCCTTTGGGAAGATCATGTCACAATTGCTATATAAAAAAAGAAGCATAGACCTGTATTTTGTGGATGAGATGCATGCTTGTCAGATTCTTGTGGACAAGGCCTTTTAATATGGACACCGGCAGAAGCATTTGGTTGGTTGTAATTTATGCATTACTAAGGCCCCAAAAAACCACAAACCTTAGAAATTCCAGTTGGAGGTATAAACTGAAGAAATTATGGTGATGGTTGGAGACCTTAACTGTTAGACAAATGTGAGACAGGATATGTGTCTGATGAATAAGTGACATAATAGTAAGGACAATGATATGCTTGAATATCTGGAATTCTCAGGGATATGCTTGATAATAGACAAAGAGGACAACAACTCAGAAACCTTAAAATGTGAACTTACAATTGTAAAGGAGAGCTGTTAATCAGTTCCAGGCTGGACTATTCCTGTTCTCATCTGACTTAAAGCCGCTGGCCTCAAACAGTGAGGTTAGCATAAACGCAGAAAGAAACCACATGATTATTCAAGTAGCCATCTATCTGTGTGAACCCTGAAGCAGCGCAAGTGACAGATCTTACCATCTATGTTGAGGGAAACTAAATGGCAGTGTATCATCACTAATAGTTTTGATTTATCATGGATTACCTGAACTAGCAACCCGTACAGATACCATTGAACGCTAGAAAAAAATCAAGGAGAAGTCAAGAATGGTACATAATCAAGTATAATTAAGTGAACTCCTAAAATCAAAATGCCGCTTTGAAACAGCTAAAGAATGTCCTGGCAACCCTGAGGATCTTAAAACTGGACAATAAAAGACTGGTGGAGTGAATATTGAAGATGCATAGGTGTTATTGAGCCCTCCTGAACAAGCAGGAATTTGAATGCTGAAAAAGTGTCACATACTGAAATCAAAGCCTAGCGTTGATGCTAACTAAAGAGAGCATGTCAAGCCTTAAGGAAATGAGATCCTGGGCCAAGATAAGGCAAATTAAAACCTCCTACAGAAAATTGCCCTTTGATACCAAAATAATAAAGTGTGAAATAGCGTGTTTCTACAAAAAAAAATTTCTGATACCACAAAACTAACAAATTGGCAACCAAATCCCTCATAAATCTGACTAAGCCAGCTCTAGGGGTACTCAGTTAAAGATAAGCAGAACTCCAACATTGAAATCACCATTGTAGAAGTAAAATGAGCTTTAAAGGAGTTACCAAAAGGTAAAGTGCTGGGCCCTAACATATGCTGGAGATACATAATGCTGTCCGCAATTTCATAGCCAGAACTTGACTGTATGTTTAACCAGTACCTGAAAATGGACGCCAAATTCCAGGGGCATGGAGACCTGGATTGTGCATCTTTACAAGGAAATCTAGTATAACTTCAAACTGGTTCCTAATAGCCCTTTTAATTTCTCACTATAAGCTCCTAACGCAAACATTATTGATTACCTTATGACCATGGTGCTGCACACTCTCCACAAGGTCCAACATGAGTTTATCAAGGGTTGTACATTCTGAAACAGCATCAAATCAATTCATAACCTCCTGTAGGGCACGTGAGGATCCAAGGATAACTCTCTTATGTTTCTGGACATGAGAAGGTCTACAATTGGGTAGCATGGCCCTTCCTGAATGTGGCAATGTAAGCAGTCAGAATCCTTATAAAAATTTTTCCTGGATCACAACGCAGTATTCATGTCTAACTACCAAGGTTATAGTTGCTTACAGACCTATAGAAACTATTTTAATTGGAAAGGGTCTTTGCCAGGGCAATTTCATTTTACCAATCCTTTTCAACTCTGCCTTAAACAACCTGCTAACAGTGGCAGATAAAGCACTGGGGAATCGTCCTCCCCAAACAATGGCCTATAAAAATGCAGTCCAAGCTGTTGACATAATTAGATTAATTAGCCTAAAGACAATCGTCAAGGCATTGTGGAGCTTCTCAGATTCTACCAATTGGTTTTTAATGCAAAGCTTAATATTGAGAAGACCGCCATAGTACATATTGGTAACCCCATTTTCACCCTTCCATCCAGCCTGACTCCCTTCTGCTCAACCATGACATTTCACTGCCTTGGGATAACTTTAAAAAAAGGCCTGGCAGTTAAGGTGAAACAAAGCTGCTAATCAGTATGTTAGCCAAAGTGACTTACTGGAAGTATGTACACCTGAACTTCAAAGGCAAGTTGCAAGCAATCAACATTTTTATCATATTAAAGCTCAGGTATGTCTCCCACATGCTGTTGCTGAGCCCCACACTTGAATGCAAGATAAAGATACTCATCTACCTTTTTTATTTATAAGTCAAAAATGAAGCTGATTGGCTTAACACCTTTCTAAGCTCAAGCATGAACAAGGTATGGGCCTAATTAATTTTGTAACCTATGCTTGGAGGATATGGACCAAGTCATTCCTCTGGATGGTGCAGATGCACATGTGCTATATGAGCCTTGTGTAGAGAATTAACTGGGCCAAGATTCAAGGCCACTCAGAACCAATCTCTTTGCGCTCCTTATAAGAATAGATGGTGCCCCATTTGAAGCTGCCCACCTGGTGGAAGAGCCCTTACTACTGGCAGCTTTGCAACTGGGCAGTTCAGCTAGATGGCTGGTCATCTGAAATCATGACACAGGCTGCCAACCAGATATAATAGGATATTGAATCCCACAATTCATCAATGAGCTTAGTGACAACATGGTAAGATAAAATCAAATTGTCATTGAATTCTCTAAAAATTTAATAAAAGTTTATTATAAATGCAATCTGATTGAAATCAGAAAACTGCTTCCAAAACTTATGCCAATCTTGCCAACATGACCCTGAATTTTAAATAACTGGGTAGAGGAGAGGCATGATACTAACTATAACCTCAGGGAGTTAGATTCAAACCTCAATTCCAGATTAGTGATTTCCAACCAGCATTTGATCACCTGGCAAATCCTACACTGGGCTAAGTCGGGCAAGCACAGCAGCCCAGATTACCCTCACAAAGACTGTCCAGTTTATACCAAATCAGAAGCAGACTTTGGCCACTGATATTTTGAGTGCACTGTTTTTAAGCAGTACTGTTCTATAATGAGGCACCTCCTATCTGGAAAACAATTGTCAGTTTTATGTCCCTCAAAAGACCTTTTCTTTGCAAAAACTCTGCAATCATGTTCAATCTAGCTCTAAACTTTTCTGTACCAGTACTGTATATGAGTAGTACAGTTAGCAATTGTGGCCAAGCAATTGTGCCATAAGCACCCCCATTGCAAAGGTCTTGACTTGAAAATAATTCAGGTTTTCTCTGATTAGCTTGCACAAATCACAGTATTTTTGAGCTTAATTCCAGGGTGCTACAAAGCCTCACATCTGGCTTTCCCCCAAATTGATCATTAAATGCAACAAAGAGACCAAAAAATTAAAGCTCCATCGGCGAATAAGCCCACCAACACTAGAACTGTGGCTAGCAAGGTGATCACTGACCAGGAATGGTCGCTGATGCTAGTTGATTAGCAGCATCAAATCCCAGTGTTTTAATTTTCCGCCAAAACTCCCATTTCTTCCATTCTCCTGAATTTGGTTCAATTTTTATTTTTAAATAAAGGTACGAAGATCTAAAAAGCCTACCAGGGTAGTTCATCCTACCAATCTGGTGTAGGTTTTGTTTGAAACGGGTTTGGAACCAGTACTGGCTAAAAAAATTTGGCATATTACATGTGTTTCAAGGTCAACACACCTTGCTTACATTTTTAAAAATACAGGTACAGCTATATATAATTTTAACAAAATTAACTACTGTAATTTTTTATAATAGTTAGAAGAAATAAAGGGCATTTTGACAATTTCTGATGGGTAGACTCGGTTTCTAACCTTGACTTTGATTGTTTGGCCCACTTTAGAATAAGGGGTGTAAACATAGCCCATAGCAATATTCTTTTTTAAGGTTGGAGATGGACAACCACTCGTCACATTTCCTATCACCTCATCATTTTCATTCAAAATCACTGCATTTTCTAAAGGTACAGTTAGAATAATCTCAACCATATAAAACCTCTAGCGGGGGCACCTTGAACAATAAGCCCTACTCTTTTTCGAGAAACGCCATCTTTGATCTGCCTTTGAATCGTTTCTGCTCCAAGGAAACCTCCTCGACGCGGCGGCGCTTTCCTGGGTTTTTAAATATAAACTTAAAGTTTATGTTTACCGACAGTCCATAACAGCGACGCTTCAATTGGAGAAATACTTTCCTTTAAATCTTGGCCGTATAAACATAATCCAGCTTCAAGGCGCAGACTATCTCGAGCTCCAAGGCCAGCAAGCCTGACTTCGGAATTTTCAGTTAAGATACGGGCTAACTCTGCAGCATCGGCGTGATGAACGAAATCTAAAATTTAAGTTAAGCAAAACTCGTAAACTCTAAGATGAAAATTCTGGTACCTCAAATCCATCCTCCCCAGTATAACCAGCTCGAATAACGCCGCATTCAATTCCCTTTATACTGAAGTTCTGTCTTGTCATAAAATTCATTTCACTTAAATCCGATTTGATCAATTTTTGCAGCACCTGGAAAGATTTCGGGCCTACAAATCTCGTTCATTTATAAATAATAAACACCTACCCTGAAGAGCAAGAAGGGAATGGCTTTCAATAATTTCAACATCAGCGTCACCACCTTGGTTTTGATACTGCTTCAAATGATGTTGTATGTGAGCAAGAACTTTGTTTGCGCAACCGGCATTTGAAACCACGTATAAGTGGTCGCTATTTCTACAGATGACGGCATCGTCAATAATACCACCCGTATCATTTGTAAACAAGGATAAAGAAGCAAAACCTTCTTTTAAAGCTTGTATATCTCCAACCACAAGCTTTTCAATGAAAGCAGTTATATCCTTTCCGACCCATCTACAAATAAAAGTTGTTATACCGTGCGACAAAATAAGTTGAAATTTAGCTTACTTAGTTTGTAGCATATGTGAGACATCAAATATTGAAGCAGATATGCGAGTATGGATGTGTGACTCAGAAACTGAAAGATCTTGATACTTTAACGGAAGAGACCACCCCGCGAAAGTCACCATCTGCCCTTGGTTTTTGACGTGATAATCGTAAAGTGCTGTCTTTTTGGGAACTATAGGCTAATAAGGTAACCAACACACCTGCAATTAACCTTCAACTTTCGAAGTATAGTTGCGAGATAAAACGGAAGTCAACCGAAAACTTGGCATAACGCTGTGGAAGTTTAAAAAAAGGGCCCGAAACATACTGACTTCAAAACAATAAGTTAAATAAATGCAAAAAGTCTAACTTGTCAACAGCGGATGCCTTTCTCAAGTTCAAAACCAAATTTCATTCATGCAAGTCACATGACAGTGATTTACCTTTTGTGATCCGAGAATAAGATAGACCCAATAATATGGTCCTAATATATGGGATCGTGGGCTTGAAATTCAGTAGGATCTCTCCTATCTCGAATAAAAGAAAATCAGTAGGATAAAATGGAACATGTTTTTTTGCACAAATCAAATATGACGCTTTCTCGTCAAAAGCTTATCATAGTTAGCAAGGTGATACTAATACCATTGCATGCCTGCCAATTAAATACATGCTTTCTGGTGAATAACTACATATTTTTCTACTACTGCGATTTCATATTATAAAAATTTTAAAATTAGTTTGAAAAAGTATCTTCTAAAGCTTATATTATTTTTCTATCGCAACAACTCAAAGTTTTAGCTTTTTATATCTAACTAGCGGAGTTGCCCGTGCTTCGCTACGGTGTCTATAGAATTTCGGGTGATTCGAATTGATTAATTTAGATTTATATATAGTTAAGCAATAACTACTCGGCCAAATCTAATTGCTCAACGAAGCAACCAAAACCATTAACCACTCAGCTAAAACTAACTGAACTCATCAAATCAACCAATAACTAATCACCCCCAAAGCTAAACTGTATCCTATCGATTCGACCAAAAACCATCAACCCACTCGGCCAAATAAAATAAACCTATCAAATCAATCAGATTCTAAATTATTTTAGTTTTTATATTGGTAGATAGCTATCAATAAGTTCAGAAACCATTAAACCTTTAAAAATTCCAACCTCCAACCAATTAGCTAAAATCAATTAAGCCTGCCAAATTAACTAAACCATCAATCACTTACCTGAAACTATTGAGCCTATCGAATTAGCCAAAAAATAAATCACTACTCAGCAAAAACCAATTACGGAACTTACAACAGCCAAAAACTACCAACCCCTTATCAAAAACCTATGAAAAAATCGAATTAAATGAATATGAAAATACTCAGTCAAATTGCTATATAAATATATTACAAATATATATTCTAGATCTTAAATAGAACTGATATTTAAATTTATATGATTATTTTAAATAATTACATATTAGCATTCCGTTCCCAAACTTTATAGAATACTTGTGCCAAGTTTGGTTATTTTTGGTTATTTGCTCGAGATAATGCATCCGGTATAAATAAATAAACAGAATGATAGTTTTGTAATGAAAAGTTTGGCTAATTCTTGTCAATACCCAGTTTAGTACAGATTTGTTTTTGGGATTTAAATTTACCTGATAAGTGTCTGAAATAGAGCTTGTAAGATTTAATTACAGACAGACATAATTGACAGTGAGTTTAAGAAAAATGTATAAAAAGTGATTATGCCAGGATTTGAACAACTGACCTTTTATAGAGTTGAAGTTTAGAGCCAAAAGCTGAGCTGATTATGCTAGAGTTTTCTTTAAAAAACTCCATATTTTATTAAATAAAATTAAGGGAAAGTAAGAGGGAGGGTGGAATACAGGCAATTCAGCTGAGGGTAAAAAAGACCTGAGATTTGGGTCGCTAGAGTTCTAGCACCTCTGACCATTGCTGATTGGTAATTGCCATCACTAGCCACAGTTCTAGCAGTGTCAGGCTTACAGGCCATACTATTCTCAGATGATTAGTAGCTTCATCGCATGCAATGAGCGATCCAGCAGGGAAAGCCAAATGCGTGGCCTTATAACACCTGGGGATTATGTGCAAGAATTTTGAGATCCAGCAGAGCTGATCAGAGATAATCTGAATGGTCTTCAATACCAAACCTCTATGATGAGGGTGCTCGTTGCTCATAACCTTGGTGATGAGCATACAGTGAATTACCCATACACAATAATGGTAAATGAAGGCTCATAGTTGGATTGGAGCCATTCTCAGGGTTTTCATAAAGAACAGGTCCTGCAATGGATATATACCCAGAAGTGAATGATTGCCTGATAGGATATATTATATTGTGGACCAGTATTTTTTGAACACAGTGCATTCATAATAGCAATATGCTATATCTGCTTCTGGTTTGGTCCCCAATATAGAGTCACCCCAACCTTGGTTGGTCTTCAATGGATTGGCTTGGTTCAGTGATTGGATATTTGAGATTGGCTGTCAATGCATTGTCAAGCTATAGCCCCCTGTCAGAATGCCTTCATCAGGGATTGCACCCAATTGTGTATCAGATATTCTGCCTGATGAGTTACTTATGCTGCTGAATCAATTTTGGTTGGGGACCATTCACCCCCCAACTGGGCTGTTTTGGGGTTGGCACCCAACTTGTTCTTCACCCAAATACCCTGAGCTGATTTGGTAAATTTTCTATATCAGAAGAAAACTTTTTATTGCTTGACTCTGTTAGTTTGAATTACCAATTTTTGTTATTCAAATATGAGTTAGTTTCAGATCCTACCAATACCTTATCCAGGTTTTTTGCTTTATTGGCAAGAATTTTCTCATCCTGCAAGGCCCCAGTCCTCCCTGCTGATTGAGGTTCACTGGGGAATATTCCTGACTCCGCTGTTCTCAGCATCAGGCCTCACTCCTGGAAGGTTGCACTTGTTATCTGGGTGTCAGTGGGCATCAATCCTAGGGAGTCAACCCCATCATTTGCTCTATTTGTTAGGGCTCTGTGACCCATTGATGCGTTTGCTCATTTTATTGTCATTTGTGTCACCAGTTCATTACTTGGCATGTACATGGTAGAATGCCCAGCCCCATTTCTAGACGTGTCAGGGCTTGGGTCAGCGGGAAGGTCAGCAGATGGTTCATCTATCTCAATGACTATCTGCGCAGGCAAGTCATCCATTTCTATGTGCTGTACACAGATGGGTGGCTAGACTTCCCTATGCTTGGTTGGTTAGCCTTTGTTCACTGCTCTATAAAATTGCAGTTCATTATGGCAGTTAGTTGCTCTCTCAGTTCTTGTTCAATTCACTTTTGCTATAAAAAGTGATATTTGTGAGAGAGAGATGAGTCAATTATGCTAGAGGAGGTATTTTTAAAATCAATTGGACTTTTGATTCAAAGTTTTGATTTAGATAAACTTGTTAAATACCTAAATGACCACTAACCACTTAAAAAAACCATTTAAAATATCAAATCAAATAAATCTAAACTGCTCAGCTGTAACAATATAGCAAATACCATCAAAGTATATATAGGACTTTCACTTGTTACATATAAAACTTTTTATTTTACTATTAAAATAATATTTTTTAAAATTCATGAACCTTCTCAGGCATGCACACAACAACTCACCAAAATTTCATCACAATTAAATAAATGCTATAGGAATACATTTGGGACATACATACACACAGTCATTCATTTTTATATATATAGATGTTCTTTACTTATATTAGTAGCCTATACACTATATAAAAATTATAGACATTTTTATATACTATTTTTAGCAATTTTATTCAGGTTGAGTTGACCTAAGGAATAGTATACTCAACCTATGGATAGTAATTTACATTTTAGGTAAAAATAAGCATATAAAAGCCTTGTCAACTCCTGCTAAATCAAAGTAGGCCTGAACCAGCCCTGACATGACATATGAGGTGGAGTAAATAGTTAACTTTTCTTCTTTATCTACCTAAATAACCCATTCCAGTATAACTAACAAAGGTAATATATATATATATATATATCTATATATATATATATATGCAAATGTGTGCGCGCGTGTGTTTGTGTGTGTGCGCGATTCCCAGCCAAAACTAGAGCATGTAGAGCTCTGAAAATTTGGCTATAGGTGGACGGGAGGGGGTCCGTGTGCACCTCGAAGTCCGATTTTTAATTCACATAGTAAAATAAAATGTTTTATATGTAACAAGTGAAAATCTTATATGTTTTTAATGGAAATCGGTATATAGTTACGGCCAAGAAGTTTGATATTCGGTTGATTTGTATTTAAATGGTTTTGTTGAGCGGTTGGTGGTTTAGGGTTATTAGCTTAACGGTTTTAATAAAGAAGTTAGTGATTGGTTGATTCGATAATTTAATTGGTTTTGGTAAGTGGTTGGTGATTTTGGTTGTTTCGATAAATTTAGTTTTGGTTACGAAGCGGTTGGTGATTGGTTGATTTTTAATCTAATGGTTTTAGTTAAGTGGTTTAGTTAATTCGATAGGTTTAATTGGGTATGGCTGAATGGTTGGTAATTTTATATTGATTCAATATGATTTGATTTTTTTATATTATCGATAAACATCTACAAATATAAAAAAGAATTGATTAGGATCATCAGGTAAATTTAAATCCAAAAACAAATCTGTACTAAACTGGGTATTGACAAGAATTAGCCAAACTTTTCATTACAAAACTATCATTCTGTTTATTTATTTATACCGGATGCATTATCTCGAGCAAATAACCAAAAATAACCAAACTTGGCACAAGTATTCTATAAAGTTTGGGAACGGAATGCTAATATGTAATTATTTAAAATAATCATATAAATTTAAATATCAGTTCTATTTAAGATCTAGAATATATATTTGTAATATATTTATATAGCAATTTGACTGAGTATTTTCATATTCATTTAATTCGATTTTTTCATAGGTTTTTGATAAGGGGTTGGTAGTTTTTGGCTGTTGTAAGTTCCGTAATTGGTTTTTGCTGAGTAGTGATTTATTTTTTGGCTAATTCGATAGGCTCAATAGTTTCAGGTAAGTGATTGATGGTTTAGTTAATTTGGCAGGCTTAATTGATTTTAGCTAATTGGTTGGAGGTTGGAATTTTTAAAGGTTTAATGGTTTCTGAACTTATTGATAGCTATCTACCAATATAAAAACTAAAATAATTTAGAATCTGATTGATTTGATAGGTTTATTTTATTTGGCCGAGTGGGTTGATGGTTTTTGGTCGAATCGATAGGATACAGTTTAGCTTTGGGGGTGATTAGTTATTGGTTGATTTGATGAGTTCAGTTAGTTTTAGCTGAGTGGTTAATGGTTTTGGTTGCTTCGATTGAGCAATTAGATTTGGCCGAGTAGTTATTGCTTAACTATACATAAAATCTAAATTAATCAATTCGAATCACCCGAAATTCTATAGACACCGTAGCGAAGCACGGGCAACTCCGCTAGTTAGTAGTATATGGGTCAAGAAGATTGAGGAAATCTTTCAATTGAAAGTATCTGCGGTTACATGAGACAACATGCAATTTGAAACCCTTCTTCAGCTTTAATTACTCAATTATTTTGTAATCTTTATAAGAAAACTTGTCATCTTTACTATTGAACCATTTTAAATTTTCTACCACATAAAATTCTGATTATGTTTTTATATATCTATCTCATATATACACATTCATTTTGATATAAATTTAGAAAATTAACCTCTGAAAACTATATGGCAGCTCTGATGTAATTTGCATATATAAATTTTAGTAGAGATAATATTTGCTTCTCTGATACATCTATTATTAAATCATATGTAAAAAATTTACATATTATAAAATGAACAAGAATGTCATCTAAAAGACAAGATCACTATAAGAATACAGCTATCATGACCAAGACTCATTGATGTCAAAGTCATTTTTTCTACCCTTTCTAAAAACTCACTATAAGTTTGTCTTGTAGAAGAAAGCTATGGTGTAACAGCTGTCAATTGGTTATTCATATTGCTTTTAACAACTAAATCCTAGTATAAGTTTAAATTCTATCCTAATTGTCTTATACAAAGTTTATCATTAAATTTAATAATCTTTTGTTCTAATTTTTAATTTGTTTGAATCAATAGCTCAACTGATTATAGATTTGTGAAAATAAAAATAGATGTGGAGGTGTAACCAATTACCAATGAGAGATATCAACTGCCAACATACCTTCATCTCCACTATCATGATATCCATAACATTTAAGGCTTCAAACTATGTGTATTTAGTTTTCATAAGTGTCATGGAGTGTGCTAATAATAATGTTTAGACTGGCCTGGAACCTCAGGTGAGTTACCACCCAAAACACAAGTCATAATGCCATGGGCACAGCTGTCCAAAATGATGTGTTAAAGATGAATATACTGGCCAAGAAGACCAGCCAGGGGTGCCTAAAAGTGAGAGCATCTCATTTTTTTAATATTAATAATTGTCAAAGACCAAAATTTGGGGTTTATTTTGTTTTTTTGCAGATTTTTATCTGAGATATAAGATAGAAAAAAATTAAGAAAATGGAGTGATAATGTTACTTGTTGGGGACTACTGCTTATAATAACTTACTGGGGAAATTTGCATCATTTGTATAACTACCATTAGGATTAAATTTGAACCAAGATGTCATATTGGGTATCTGAACCTAAATTTCAACTGACATGGGTCCCAATTGCTTAGTCAATTTTTTTGAGCTTGTTAATCAAATTTAAATTTTTTGTCATTCTCATACATTTTCTATGGTGGCAACATTTTGGGCAGATAGCAGGTTGCACCCAGGGCAAGCCACATAAGGCTGGACCCATTTGGTAAGAAAGGGGTTGATTACCCCCATACCTGTAGAGGGCAGGTGTAACATCGACACAATGGTAAGATTTTGGTTAGTTTGTGGATCTTTGCACAATTGTACTACCTCCTGGAAAACCTGTCAAATGTTTTCCACCAGCTCAGTGTAGGATAAGCTGGGAGAGGCACTGCAACTCTCAGGGGGTACGCCATGACCCACCTCTCATCCACCACATGGGCCATATTGCCCTGAGTGGTGAGAGGCACAGGTGCCAGCCTCCACCCCTTTTTTGAGTGGAACAGGAATTACTCCCAATCCAAGTGGAGTGGTTCCTGTCCAATACTTACATTACTTTTCCCTCTAGGAAGGGGTGAAGCATCACCAGGGAACTGAGACAATACAAAATTCTTATAGTCCTTGGGGATTTTGATGGCTATAATTGCAGCGACCTTAGAAGGAGGGCAAGGTGCTTCAGGGTGTGCCATATGAAATGCTTCCACCAACTCAAGACAGTTGCCACAATTCGGGTTGGGACCATCTAGTACTAAAAAGACAGTTGCCACAATCATGAGCACTGAAACAGCTGTTTTCATATGAAGGAAAACCCTTCCAAGCCACCAGGTACTGAACTGAGTGGTGAGACCAGCACAATGCCAAAATTGTGTCCACCTCATATTAAACTGATTAATATAGAATGATGGGTTCAGGGTCATTGGGTGGGGTACCAGTAAAGGGAGAAAGCTGGGAGGCATGGATAACTGGGTGCTGTTTTCAGTGAGGAGGGAGAACCAAATGTTATGAGCCATTACCCAAATCTTCAACAACCTTATGAGGACCTGACTGCTTACTGTAAAAATTTCTGTGAAGTGACCTTGATATGCAGGTGGTGGGTGTCAAGCATTACCTGCAAACCTACCTTGAAAATTGGGAGCATGCAGGCACTTTTGGTCAGCAAATTTCTTATAGTCAGCAATCACTTTAGTAAGGTGTTTGTAGACCTGAGACTGAGTAGCCATATTTGTTGAACATGCTTGGCTGCTGTGGGAACCTTGGGACAAAGACAGGGATCAGGAGAGAAGAAAGGTTTGTACCCCAGCGTAGCTTCATATGGAGAAACCCTTGTGGAGGCGTGTGAGGCATTATTATAGGCAAACTGGGCCAATGGATGATCATCTGCCCAGGTGTCCTGTGCAGCGTTGGCATAACACTGGAGGTACTGCTCCAGGATTTTGTTAATGAGTTCTGTCTGGCCATCCAATTGGGGATAATATGCTGTGGTCTTGGCATGGTTAAATTTTCTGAATGGACAGAAGGGCTGTCCAAAAGTGTGCAGTGAACTTCAGGCACCTATCACTCACAACTTCCTGAGATAACCCAAGAATCAAAAAAATGTGGCGGACAAACAGGTGATCAGTTTCCTCTGAGGAGATATAAGTTGAGAAGGAGATATACAAAGCAAATTTGGTGAACTGGTTTACAATGACCATGATTGCTGTAACAATCAGCAATTGTACATGAATCTCATAAGGTTGGGAATTATGAGATTCATGTACATCAATAGTTGCAATTCCATTATTCTGAGTAGGAGTTTCCTATTTGGGTCAATAATGAAATAAAAATTAAATAAATTAATTATTTTATTTGTTCATTCTGAGGTTCCCCTCCAATTCTCCATCAAGTTACCTGAATGCCATCAATTTCAGAGGCTTGTGCGCCCCTCATTACCTACAATTCATTTAGCCTTTTTAGGAAAAGTATATCAAATTGAGGTCAGCCTATCGGACCTCACTTTGGAATTCTATTCTGACTTTAAGTCCATTCCCAATAAAGGCCACTATTTGCTAGATTTGTTTATTTAATTTTATTAATTTAAACAAGGATTGGGGATGCATATGGTGGTGCAATGAGGAGGAGAGGAAAGGGGATGAACACGCCAGGATCCTCTTGAGACTGGCCTTGCCCTGGTGAGAGGGGAAGGATCCAGAGTGGCCTGAGGTGACAGAGGCCAGTTGACCGCACCTTGGCCGGGTAACCCTGAGGTGACAGAGGCTGGTTGACCGCACCTCAGCCAGGTAACCCCAAGGTGACAGAGGCTGGTGCACTGCACCTCATCCTGGATGCCCGGCAAGGCCATCCATTTGGACAGGACCATACGGAGTTGGTACAGCTAAATATGGGGGTGATGGTTTAGGGCTGGTGGTGGGCTAGGCCTTGGGAGCCCCATCCGTTACAATTGCATTATGATCATTTGAGGTAGGGAGATCAACTATAAAGCAAACTGACACTGATGTCCATGGTCCCTCAGCCTGTTGCAGTGGGTGGAGAAGTTCATTTTACCCAGAGAGGTCCAAGTTCACTTGTGCGCAGTTCATGCAACTTGCTATCCTTGTGGTAAAATCTTTGGAGATTCCAGGCCAACTGTATGTGCGTTTCACCAAGTCAAGACACTTTTTCACGCCAGGGTAACCAACCGCTTGTGGATCATGATGAGCCTGGATCACTTCAGTGTGAAGCTGTGGAGGCACCCACAACTGAGACCAAAACATAATTCCTTCCACCCCCATTGAGTATTGGGAGCACTTGTTTCTCAGATCTGCAAGCTGCACTGACAGCTTTAACCCTTCAGGACAAGTTAACTGGTGAGCTAAAACCTGAACTGACAGGGGGGTGGTCAGGTCCATATCTGCTGATAAAATTACAGGTGGGAAATGGATAAGATTTAAGTTGGTGTAATCACTGTGGTGAGCTCTTGCTCCTCCACCTCTATGGGATATAAGGCATGATTCCAGTTCAGGAAATCAGGAAGGACGTTCAGTGACCCCTTTACAAACTCGTACTTGAAGTTAATGCTGCATAGGTTATAGTACGTCCAGGTCTGACGGTGTGCCAGCTTCTTCAGCTTTCAGAAGTACATAAGGGCTTGGTGGTCCATCTGCACTGTCACCTCATGCAAAGCACCCTCCAGGAGGTACTACAAATGGGTTAATGCCCATTATACAGCTACTAGCTCCTTGTCATAAATAACCCAGTTCTGCTCTGTATATTTAAATTTGTGGGAAAAATACGCTTCAGGATGCTCCACACCCTCATGTTCCTGCAATAAAACTGCTACCACTGCAGCCTAAGAGGCGTCACATGCGACAATGAAGGGTTTGGTTGCATCAGCATGCTTGAGCACTGGTGGAGACACAAATACCTGTTTGATAGCGTTAAATGCCTGCTGACATTCTGCGGTCTAATGGAATGGAACATTCTTGCTGGTGAGGGGGTGTAACGGTACAGCCAATAGTGAGAGTACAGGAGAAAATTTCTTTAGAAAATGATAGTGCACAAAAAGCTCCTTGACTGCTTCTAGGTCATTGGGGTGGGCCACTCAAGATTGGCTTCAAGTTTTCAGGGCGGAATTGTGTAACTATCTTTTATATCAAGTTACCCAAGAAAGTAACCTCATCATGGAAGAACTCTCATTTTGATGGCTTCACAAATAGGCCCGCCTTGTGAAGAGCAGCCAGCACAGCCTCCAAATCCTTGGCATGCTATTTAGGGGTTGGGGAGTGAATGAGGATATCGTCAATATAAGCAATTGCACACATGTTGCGCAGATCACCCAGCACATCATTAATCATCTGCTGGAACATGGCAGGCGATTCTTTAGCCCAAAAGGCATGACATGGAGCTGGAATATGCCCCACCTCATTCAGATAGTGGTAAGCCATTCCTGATCTTTGGATACCCATATTTGGTTGAAAGCGTTCACCAAAGCGCATTTTGAAAATACTTTTGATTGCGCAATTTCTTGGGCAATTGTTTGTTCCAATGGAAGCGGGTAGGGGATGTGGACTGTGACTTTGTTGAGGTGACCATAATACTCACATGAGTGCAGTGTGCCATAAGCCTTTTTTGTGAACACAATGAGAGAGAAGGCTGGAGAGGTCTCCTGGAAGAGCCATCCCCTTTCAAGCACGTTGTTAATCTATGCATCCAAGGACGCAGTTTCTTCCACTGTATGGGAATATAGTGGGCAATTGATGTTAGCCACATGCACTGTTGTGTGAAACTTAAGGTCATACTTTGAATGTGGCGAAAGTTGAGTAGCTTTTTCCATATCAAAGATTTCCTTATATGCCATCAGTGATGGGGAAAATTGGAAGGCAAATCGATGGGTGTATCAAGTGTGGAAATGGTACCTCTTCGCCACGCTTTACTTTGTTGTCAAGCAGTGGGAGCTCACCACCATTGTGAGCATTTTCAAAGAATAACATATTTGAAGTCAAGTTAATCTTTACTTGCTGGCGTCTCCACCATCCCATACCAAAGATAACTGGGAATACCAAGCCAGGCATGGCTGAATAATCACAGAATTTATAATTGCCACTTGAAATGGGACTTGACGACGCGCCTTGTAAGATGACTTCCTGGAGGAAGATGCAACCAACGCCTTTGGATTAACATCCAAGTCCAATTCCAACTAATGTGCTAAATTCAAACTCATGTAATTTCCTGCTGCCCCTGTATCTACCAAGGCCTCAAATAAGACCTGGTGTGCACCCAGATGAATTTCCACAGATAACAGGATATAGGCTTGGTCCTTCTTGTAGATGAGCATTTTAGGTATTGCTGAACTGATGGTAGTAACCTATGGAAGGAGGGTAAAATCTGGTACAAACTCCTCTTGGCTTGCTCCAGTGTCGTTAGTAGACAACATTAAGCACAAATTCAGTTCCTGAACATCCTGACCTATGGGGGCTAGGATTGGGCTGAAATTGGCTGACTGAAAAGAGGTTAAGTGCTGTTTTGGGAAAATCCACATGACATTCCAACCAAAGGGTGAGATGGGGAGGGTCAGAGCTATGGGTCGCTCCATTATGTCATGAAGAATGATGATAATGATGTTTTGACTGTCCTGGAACTCCAGGTGAGTTACCACCCAAAACCCAAGCCAGAATGCCATGGGCACAGCCGTCCAAAATGATGTGTTAAAGATGAATATACTGGCCAAGAAGACCAGCCAGGGGTGCCTAAAAGCGGGATCATCTCACTTTTTAATATAAATAATCATTAAAGATTTATGATATGGGATTTATTTTGTTATTTGTAGATTTTATTTGAGATATAAGATAGGGAAAATTAAGAAAATGGAGTGACAATGGTATCTGTTATAACCACTGCTTATAAGCTCACTGGGGAAAATTGCATCATTTGCTTAACTACCATCAGTAATAAATTTGAACCAAGCTGTTGTACTGGTTCCTGTACCTAAATTTATACTTCCATGGGTCCAGACTGCTTAGTCAATTTTTTTTGGGCTCTTTACTCAAATTTCAGTTTTTTTCATCATGTGCATGCATTTGCTATGGCGGCGACATTTTGGGCGGATGGCAGGTTGCACTCAGGGCCAAGCCACATAAGGCTGGACCTATTTAGTGGGGAAGAGGTTGATCACCCCCATACCTCTTGTGGGTGGGTGTGACATCAACACAATGTCAGGATCTTGGCGGGTTTGAGATTTTTGCAAAATTATACCACCTCCTGGCAACCCTGACAAGTGTTTTCCACCATCTTGGTGGAGGATAACGCAGGGAGAGGCACTGCAATTCTCAGGGGGTACTTTGTGACCCACCTCTCATCCACCACATGGGCCATATCACCCTGGGTGGTGAGAGGCACAGGTGCCATGTTTACTTGACTTAATTGAGGGCACCAACAGCAAAGACAAGGATGGGCACCAGAAGGACCAAAAGGTCAAAGTTGCAGACACTTCCTGACCTAAAGCACACCTTGGACCAACGCTGGGTGCAGGACAGATATGTCCAGGTTGGTCCAGGTGAAGTGAATAAGTCCAGCCCCATGTTACGGCATTTGCGTTAAAATGGACTAGTTACCTTGCTAACCATTATGGTTTGGTTTGATTGATATAAAACGGGGTTTTGAAACATGTTCAATTTTCTAAATTTCCAACTTGGGTTAGCCTTACTTAATTTGATAACCTGAGTTTGGTCAATTACTATCTATAGTATCCTTCTTGATGAAAGCGTGCACTTATTGGTGTGCCTGGTCTTAACACCACTTCCACCAATTGATTGATTTTCCCTAAAATTTGTTTAAATATGATTCTTTGAGACCAACTTTCCTTGTTGGTTGTCTTATAATTAATAAAACACTTTGTTAGTCTAAATTTTTCTTATGTTAACTGGGAAAACCTGTGCATGGACCTCTTAAAGGAGGTCTCTCACTACATTAGCAATTTTATTTATACAAATTTCACCATCACATCTGGTACACAGCTGGGCCTCCCTGGTCCCCTCCAGACCAAAGAACCCTTAAATTCCTGCCCATATCACCGCTTGGATATGGACTTCTCTTTGAGGTCCACCCAAGTCTTGTTGTTTGTACAATATCTATTAATCTACAGCACGGTGAACACCCTCGCCTAATGTTACCTTGGATTCAGCACCCTCATGAGGCTATCTTCACCCTAGTACTGACGACGAGTTCCCTGAAGTTGAGGATATGCACTGTGCACCACCTTGCTGGTAACTTAAGAGTTATAGACATTCTATTGGCACAGGTGCCAGCCTCTGCTCTTTTTGAGCAGAACAGGAATTTCTCCCAATCCAAATGCAGTGGTTCCTGTCCAAAAGTTACAATAAGGTCAATGTCAAGGAAATATACAGTCTTATTGCCCTCAACATAAATGTAGATAAATTGCGCAATGATGCAATGATGACATGTGGTGGGTTTTTGGTGCAAACTCTACATAATGCAGGATAAGTGTAGCCTCTTGCCTCTATATATACGATACTTTCAAGTTGAAAACTACAGAGTTGTGCACTAGTGTCCCAAAATTAGAGCCTTTGAAAGTGAACAGGGCACCACTGATGCGCCATGCTGATTGTCAGCTTAACAGTTCTCTTGAATGTGCCCAATGATTTAAATGGGTCTCAAAGCTATAAAACTAGTCGGGAGGTCGATGAAGATGAAATGATGGGGTAAATAAACTACTTTATTGAGTTATAAGGATTTGATATCTATAGGGTAAGTGAGGGCACAATGCTTGAAGACCTCCATAACTCTGTGTGATTAGGATCTTTTAAGTCATTCTAAATTAACCATCTAGTTGACATCTTCTTTGCTCTTTGTCAATGATGTATTCGTGACCACATTAATGGGGGTTGCATCTTTCATGGTTTTTAAAGCGGATGTTCAATTCTGGTTGGTATCTCCATCAATCTTTGTGCATGTGATGCTTCCTGATCAAATTTCCCATAGGTGCCTTCAGTGACAGTTTTGATCAAAAGGGCTTAAATCAATTTATTGAGGCTCAATTTTGGAGCAGAGATCTCAACTCATTTATTATCCTGAATCCTGATAACGCTCTTTAATATCATGTCAGAGGTGGATATAAGGCCATAGGAATTGGCCATGGATCTTTTAACCACTGTAACATGAGTAACGTTGACAATTGAGTATTTAGAATTCACTTTATGAATGACATGGTATTGGTATGACTAAAGAATGTTGAACTTGTTCTGTCATCCTCCAGTTCAATGGTGATAAAAATGGACTAAGTCGCCTAACTGGAACGTTGGTAAAGACGGTCAACAATTTGGAGTTAGGTGTCATTTTTGCTTTAATGGTAATAATTCTCTGAGTAATAAAGGGCTTGAAGCCGAATAATTTAATTGGCTAAAGCCATCATTGTCAAATTGGAGTTATTTTTCACCAAAGAATCTACTAGAGGTTGAACGCTACTTGGCAGCTGAGGGGTACGCCCATATAAAGCTTCAAAAGTGGAAATCTTAATTATTTGATGGTAAATTATTCAATAAGTTAGAAAAGCGCTGGTCAGGGAGTGGTTCCAGTGTTCAGGATTGGAGGCGGCCATCTTATGCAAGATAGAAATAAGTGTCTCATTAACATTCTACTGTTCCATTGATTGATGGATTATATTAAGTAGTTAAACTTTATTTAATCCCAAAAAGCAAAATTATCCTTGGACTACTTGTGAGGCGAAGTTTAGCCCAATTGTCCAAAAGTAGAGTTTTTGACATCCAATCTGAGTAAAATGAGTTCTATGAGATTTAGGGCTGAGGCTTTTGCGGTGGCAGCTGGAACAGAAATTTCTTCGACTCATATGAACAAATGGTCCACAACTATTAGGATATACTTGTGCCAATGCAAACCAGTGGGCAAAAGGCTCACCACATCAATTTTGACAACATTAAATGGACTTAAAGGAGCCACACAAAAGGTTGACACCAAGGGTTAGCCTGATCTTAGTATTATAAGTCAAATAGGCCTCTTATACCTCTTTGATGGTCTCAACTAACCAATACCAATAGCCTTGTTTCTTTAACCATTTATAAGTCTTTTTCATCTCTTGGTGTTCCATGGTTAAGTGTCCTTCAAGGATGAAATTGTTTTAAGGAATAAGAGTTTATATAAGGGAGTCATTTCTTGTCAATTCTCTTATACAGCATCCCTTCTTTAATCTGAGATCCCTGGGTCATTTTCTGTAGCTTGGTTTGGATCTCAGGAGTTTCTAATTCCCATCATCCAGTCCAGACAAATAGATCATATAGTTGGTCTTCTTTGGGCTTTAAGGTGGTCATCACCAACATCCTTGAAATATATCAACATTTTAACGTAATTCTCTTGTGCAATGGACGATGGTAAGATAAGTAGTTCTGTAGCCATAATGTCCACTTCTCTAAGTGGCTTTCTGGGTCCTTCATTTTCTGTAATTATCAGAGTGAGGCATAGTCAGTGATAACAGGGGAATAGGTGCCATATCAGTAGGGCTTAAAATGCTTTTTGGCAATAAAGCATCCAGACACTTACACTCAGTAACACAGCAAATTTCGTTTAGCATTGCTCAGGGTCTTTTTAAAGTAAGCCACTGAATGATCGACTTAATCATCATTGTGTTGAGCTAGGATAGCCCCAACTTTAATGTAACTATCATTGTTGAATAGCAAGAAGGTCTAGTAAAAACACAGATGAACTAAAATAGGTTTAGTAAAAGGGCAGTTTTCAGCGTTAAAAAAAACTTTTTTTGTTCAAGATGTTACTCAAAAGGCACATTCTTCTGTAGAAGGTAGATGAGGGGTTTGGCTAGGTTAGTGAACCAAGGGATAAACTTCACAATAAAAGATCACCATGTCCAGAATTACTTAATTATCCCTAAGGCTTTGGGGGCGCAACTTCTTTTTAATGGCAGCCACTTTTTAGATGGACTGAAATTCATATTTTGAGGCCTTATATCTAAGAACTTTCATTTCAGATTGGAAGAAAGAGCACGTTGAAGCCTTGAGCTTTATGGAGGCTTTTTAAGAAAATTAAAAGATTCCTGGAGATTTTTCATGTGACCATTTGAGGTTTGCAAATATGCAGTAATATCATTAAAGAACACAAGAGCACAGGATAACTTCAAATCTCCAAGGATCCATCAATGGCGCGTTGAAAGGTGGCAGGCGCAATGCAAAGGCCCTGGTAATCCTAATTGGCTCAAATAGCTCTTTTCTGGCTTTGAGCATGCATATGGATTGATCTTCAAGTGTTACCTCTATCTGTTAGTATTCTCTAGCAAGATACATGATGAAAAAATATTGTGACCCAATAAGCAAGTGGAGAGAGTCATCAATCTGGGGAAAAGGGTAACTGTCCTTTTTGGTAATGGAGTTAAACCTTTGACAGTCCATGTAACGGGTGGGTTCGCGCCAATACACCACAAACAAATTAGGCAGTAAGAACCAAGTTACTGACCATAATAGGTACAGGCCTGCAGGGGCCCATACCCAAACTTGACTGCCATGTCTTGTCATTGCCACGTATTCTCAGACCACTGTTCTTATGACGCTGCACATCAGTAGCAGGGTCTGGGACCAGAAAAGGGCCATGAACGATGCCAACGCCACACCAAGCTCACTGGCGGAGCTCGTGACTTTGATCCAATCTGACTATTACTAAAATAAATTCTAATAAAATCTGAGCTTAACAAAAATCCTCTATTTGATTTCCTTGTAGAAGACACAACTGCCCTACAGGGCTGCAGCATCTTCCCTTAAACAATCCGCTGCAAAAATCAAATAAGCTTTCATTTAGTTAGACTCTTCTGAGCCCCAACCACAACATCATTAGTGAAGATTCGCCATCCCACTGAATCACCATCCACGCCCAACATAAGCCCGTCATCATTCCGTGGAGGTGATTTGGATTCAGGATGGCAATTTTGCCAGCACCAAACTTACCAAATTTGATGCCCATTGAATCAGGGCCACATTCAGATCAAATTCCACTTGATCCAAATAATGTATGGATCAGATGCCTCCTGATCCAATACATCACCCCCCTGTGAAGACCAGAATTCCTGGACCTTCTCTGGGAATTGTGCACAGTCCTCCATCATATGCCACATCAACTCCTCTACCAGATAGCCCTTCCACTTAACCAACAGCTGCTGTCAGCCTCTCACCCACTTAGCATCCAGTATCCGTTCCACCTCATATTCTGGAATCTTCCCTTCTCTAGGATTCAGCAGACTGGGGCTCTCAGGCCCCTCACCCCTGGAAGCCTGTAGCTGGGAAGCGTGAATCACCAGATGGGCTCTGGAACCCACTGGTAAACTCAAATCAAAGGTAACCCAATTAATATCTTGGATGATCCAGTATGGCCCCCAGAAATTTTAGACCCAGATTATGACTCTTAACAGGGATGGCATAGTTCTTGGCTGATACCAGAGCCCAGTCCCCAGGTTCAAACGCCGGATCCAGCACCCTTTGCTAATCTGCTTGTTGCTTCTTCTGAGTCACTGCCCACTCCAAATTCCCCCCATAACTTCTTCCCATTATCTGAAATGGTACGCGCCATCTCATCTGCCATATGACACACTCTGCCCACAAATCTCCCATTTGATCTGGGGTTGAGTCCATGATTTTTGAAAAACGGTGACATTCCCATTGAGGACTGGAAATGATCATTGTAAGCGAACTGGACCATCCAAACCCACGAAACCCAATCATCCTGCCAATTGGACACATAACACTTGAGATACTGCTCCAGTATCTGATTTACCCTATCCGTTTGTCCATTGGATTGAGGATGGTAAGCTGAGGACCGTCCAGGCCTGATATCCAAATTCCCCAGCAGATTTGACCAGAATTTTGAAACAAATTGTGGACCTCAGTCTGAAATGATTTCCTCAGTTAAACCATGCCAGGAGAACACCTCATCAATTAAAATCCTCACCGCGTCTTTTGCTGAAAAACTTCTGGTGCATAGGAAAAATTAAGCGTATTTTGTAAGTCTATCCATGACCACCATAACCGCATCCTTCCCCTGCACCTTAAGGAGACCCATTATGAAAATGACACTAATTGAGCTCCAGGATGCCCATGGTATTGGCAGTGGATTTAACTTAAACAATGGCGTTTTCCTTAAGGCTTCGCCCTCGCACATACCAAACACTCCCAGACGAACTCCTTGACATCCTTATCAGGCCCATCCACAAATACTCCTATTGCACCAATCTACTATCTTCTCCACTCCCAGGTGACCTGAAAATGGATGATCATGTGAAGCCCAGATTACCTCCTGTTGTAGCAATGTGTTGGGCACCCATAAGCGAGAATTGTGGTATAGCACCCCACCCCTCTTCATGAAAGCCTCATGGTGACTGTGTGGCTGACCCCCCATCATCTCAGCTTTCAGCCATGAGGCGAACTCCGATTTCCCTTGCTTCTGGAGGACTTCCTCCTCCAACTCACATTCCCTATCCTCCATCATTAAAAATTGGCAGTCAGAACATTGTGGCCATATCAAACTCCTCCAATTCCTCCTTCTCATACATTAAGCCCCCATATCAACTCAACAATCCACTAGGACATTTGTCGCTCCTGGACTGTACTCCACCCAGAAGTCATAACAGACCAGCTATAAATTCCATCTGGCCTGGCGCTGGTTCATCTTTCTGGGTTTGCAATAGTACTTCAACGCTTTGTGATCTGTCCAAATAACAAAAGGATGCTGGACATAGAGTAGATGATGCTGCCTTTCCCGCAAGGCTGCTATCACCACCAACAGTCCTTATTGTATATCAGATAGTTCATTTCTGCAAGGAGCATCTTACAGCTGAAGTAACAATGGGGTGTTTTAACCCGTCTTCCCCTTCCTGAAGCAATACTGCCCCCACAGCATAAACTTGAGCCGTCCATTTCCACCACAAATGGCCTCCCAGGGTCCAGATGGGCCAATACAGGTGCGGTAAGTAACTTAATCTTCAGTAACTTGAATGCCTGTTCTTCTTCCCTTCCCCATACAGATGGGCTTTCCTGTGTTAGATGCGTGAGAGTTAAGGCAATATGGGAAAGATTCTTCACAAACCAATAAAGAAAGTTCAATGTTCCCAAAAAATCCGTACCCCTGTCTGATCTGTGAGGGCCTTCTATGCCCACACTGCACGCAGCTTATCCAGACATACTCCTAATACATTCTGGAAAACCATGTTGCCTAGGAACGTTACCAAACTTTGGTGAATTCGCACTTGGAAGGCTTCAATCTCAAACCCATCCAGCCAATTGCCCCCAGAACTTCCCAGACATCTCGTCATGATCCTGAGACTGCAAAATACTAGAATATTGTCCATATAAGCGGCACAAAAAAACCAATCATTCCTCCAAGAACATGGTTGATCATCAGATGGAACACCTCCAGAGCATTCCTCAGCCTGAATGGCATCACGCGATATTGATACACCCCCAGGTGGCACTTAAACGCTGTGTATTGCTGGTGCTCCAGTCTCAACAGTACCTGATTAAATGCATCCATGAGGTCAAGTTTTGTAAACACTGTGCATCTGGTAACCATTGGGAGAATATCCTCCAACAAGGGCATCAGATATGGATCAGGCTCAGTGACCATGTTCAGACGTCAGAAATCCACGCATGGGCATAATTCGCCACTAACTTTTGGCACCAGTAATACAGAAGACACAACCAGAGACATAAAGGGATCAATTAAACCTTTGTACAAAATCGATTTCACATGGCCTTCCAATGCTTCCATGGCCCATTCCTTAAGTACATATACTGGGCACCCCCTGAGAAGCTCCGTTCCCTTCTTGAACTGTGATGAAGACGCAAAAGATCCCATAGTGGAAAAAGGAGAGTCTCTAATAGGACCAAATACATCAACAAAGTCGCTATATTTGGCTGGTAACCCTACCTTCTGCATCCCACCAAAGCCCCTGCACCTGCGCGGGACAATGCTCCCAACCTCCATCTTCCACCTCATCTGAGGCCAAATCTGCGGCGTCAAAGTAATTGTCAAATGTGGTAAATCAATCTGGGGCTGGAAATGATGCCACCATCACATCCCCAGTACCATAGGATAAGCCAGATTTATGATTGCACAGAAATCCTCTTTTAACCAAAATGGGTCCTGCAGAATGACTACCAAAGGCTCTAAACGCAATGATGGAGCTCTTCTTGACACATTGGCGAACACCACCTCAGGTCCCCTCTTGATCTCCAACTTCAAACGTTCTGCTGAGGTGAACTCTACATAAATTTCCTCAGCCTCTGTATCCACCAGTGCCAGCACCTTCTCTGTTCAAACATGCGAGTATAACTCCACCAGAATAAATAACCTATGGTAAAGCGAATAAGTAGATTTTTTGTTTGAATCATTCTCAAAATGCAAATTTTCAGGTAAGGTAGGTCTAGGACTATATCTCTTCCAGGTCCCTGGCCTGTTCTTCCCAACTCCTCACCGTTTCCTTGGCAGAACCCCCCATGGATATTCCCAAGGTTCCTGGGTAATCCTTGCCAACCTCCTCAACCTCTTCTGGCCACCGCAGGTGACTGGCCTCTTCCTGGGGACATAAAATCTTCCTGCCAGTTACGCATCAAGGCCAATTGTTTCTCCACCTGCACCAGCAACACAATTTCTTCCGCCAATGAGCTCTGAACCTTAGCAGCCGCCATAGCGGCCAACATATCCGCTTTCAGCCCCTGTCTGAACATTTGCGATGATTGCAAATCCAAGAATCATGCTGCTTTTGCCAATGGACGGAAAATATGCCCATATTCTTCAACTAATCCTCAGCCCTGACACACCATCAGCAAAGCTGACCACGCTTCATCCTGCGCCTCATCCAGGCAGGCAGCCGAGTAAATAAATTGATACACTCATCCTTGGATCCTGGGAGGCGACCATACTCCTCAATCAAATGTTGCACTTACTTGGTCAGATCCGGGGGTAGTGCTTCCAGAATTTGTGCAATCTGCAATGAGAAAGGAGTCTCCCCTCCCATTTCTTAAGCCAACCACTCCTGAAAACAAATCCGTGACACCACTTGGAGGATCTCCTTTAAAGCTTCCATGAGCAAAGCAGCCCGACCTTTTGGAGATGTAGAACCTCCCTGGCATTCCTCCATCTTTACAAGTCTCGCGCCACACACTCAATCCACCTCTCTTATCACAAAAGTTAGTGAGAAACTCACTATCACTACCGTCAATACATGGCGATACCATTCATCTTCTCCTGAAGCCACCACCTCTTTTTGGGGCCCCCACAAAACTGACAAAAAAGTATTTTAATTGCATCTAATGTAATGGGAGGGTTCACGCCAATATGCAACAAATGAATTGGGCAGTAAGAACCATGTTAATGATCATACTAGGGACAGGCCTGGAAGCCTATCCCTGAATTTAAGTCCCATGCCTCATCGTTGCCACGTATTCTCATACCACTGCTCTCACAACGCTGAACATCAACAGCAAAGTCTGGGACCAGGAAAGGGCTGAGAACGACGTCAATGCCACACTGAGCTCACTGGCTGAGTTCATATTTCTGATCTAATCTGCTTAATATTTTTATATAAATAATATTTTCTTTTAGCAAGCAAGTTTTCCTTTATTTGATTTCCATTTTCCTCATAGCAGATGCAACTGCCCTGCAGGGCCACGAAATCATCCCCTAAATAGTGCCCTGCTAGTATGGAGTAAGCTCCTCCTCAGTTAAGCTCTTTTGAGCACCATCCAATACATCATTTGTGAAGATTACTCATCCCACGAGATCACCATCCATGCCATGCATTAGCCCAACGTCATTCCACAGATACAATTCAGGTTTGAGATGGCTAATTTTCCCGGTTGCCACCTTCCCAAGTTTAATGCTTTTTGGATCAGGGCCACGTTTAGATAAAACGCCTCCCAATCTGAAGCAATGTATGGATCAAGTGCCTCCTGATCCATTACAGAAAGGGGCTAGATGTGGCTGGGGTGAACTCTTCAATGGGTGCCTCAGAATAGGCCGTGAGGTCAGAGAAATCTGATTTCCTGACTTGGGGTTATTTGCCCAATTAGGATTTATAAACGTGTTGCCTCAGTTCATGGGGTTTAACCAAGAATCAATCAAGGTCTTTTGGCTGAGAAAATCTTTATTAAAATCGATATTTTTAGTATTGCGGACTTATAAACGTCCAACATTGCCTCTATTCAGCAGAGTTTTACCCACAGCATTCTTACTCTGAACCCTAGGAGGCAAATGTCTGATACTGGGCAACGTTGTGTTTGACCAAGGGCATATGATAATTCCAGGCAAGGAGAAGGCGATTTGTGAGTGGCCCACTCCAACTTCAATTAGAGAGATTGAGGAGCATTTTGGGGACATGTACAATCCTCAAGAAATTCACACCAAACTTTTATGAAGTTGCAGCGCCTCTGTATAAGTCTAGTGGGGCAAAACTTGCTCCAGTGGTCCCAAATTTGCAAGATGTATTCCAAGCGGTAAAGTGTACTTTGTTATACACATCCATTCTTTGCCATGTTGACCCCAATAAAGATTTCATTGCTGCTTCCTATGCCTCCATATTCGTCATAATAGTGGCCCTATTACAAGTAGGTGAAGATGGAATAAAGCATCTAGTGGGATATTTTTCAGGAAGATGTCTCTACCAGAGCTAAACTACACAGTATATGATAAAGTTTTATCAGCAGTTGTTGAGGCACTGACCTATTAGAGTCATCACTTGCATGGCTCATCCCAAAAATTCTGCATACGTACAGATCACCGTGCCTTACTGTATTACCATGCACCTCATGTTTTAACCCTACAGCAAACCCAGTGGAATGAGACCCTAGCCCAATTTGCGTTTTCTTATTAATTTACTAAGGGCAAGGAGAATAGTTTGGTGGATACTTTGAGCTGCAACCCTGCACTAGCTTTAAATCCTAAGGTAGTAGAGGTGCATAATACCCACTTAATAATTCACCTGGGTAAGATTCTGTCTCAGCTTCCCACACCCTTAGCCACCAGGCCAGCTCTCGCTCCTCTGGAAAACGCGAAGGAAATTGGTATGTTCAGAAATGTAGTCCTTTACCAGCCTTTGTCATCCAAATATACTATAGTCCTTTCTAAGAATGCGTTAAATCAGGAGGATATAAACAGGGGTTATCACGTGAAGGATGAGATGGTGTGGTTTCAGGGGCACTTATGGGTTCCCGCTGGACCACTTTGCCTGGAAATCATCCAGGACCATCATGATGGAATCACCGTTGATCATCCTGGAAAGCGAAGACTCTAGAGCTAATTCGTTGCACTTATAATTGGAAGGGATTACCCGCTCAGGTGGGCAGGTATTGTAAAGAGTGCCTAGACCAAATGAAACATAATCGCTAGCCTTTAGCGGGGATGTTGGTACCAGTTCAAAAGGATGAAGGGCCTTCAACTTCTCTATCAGTTGATTTTATTGTGGAACTGGCTGCATCTGATGGCTACGATGCCATCATGGTGGTGCGCCATTTTACAAAGTTCGCCCACTTTATTTCCTGCAGAACTGCAGTCACCACAGCTGAGATGGTGAGGCTTTTTTCACTCATGTGTTCGCTCTTCATGGGGTCCATCAAGCAATAATTAGCGATTGTGGACCTCAGTTTACCTTTAGCTTTTGGGAAATGTTGTGTAAGACTCTCCAGATTTGCCCCTGCGGTTCAACTGCCTATCACCCCCAATCAGATGGGCAGACTAAACGAGTGAGCCAATGCCTTAAACAGTTCTTGAGGTGTTACGCCGCCGCAGATCATTAAGATTGGGGTTCCCATCTCTCCATGTCCCAATTCAGTTATAACAACGCCCAACATGCATCAATTGTCTGTTCCCCCTTCTTTTAAAACTATGACTACAATCTTACCTTCAACATGGAGCCCAGTCGTGGATTTGTGATGGAATTGGTAGTGGACTTTGCAAAAGTGATCAAGAAAGTACACTAGGGGGTGAGCACAAATTTAGATGAGGCCATTCAGGCTTACAAGGAGAATGCTGATGGTAAGAGACGTTTTGGACCAGCGTACAAGGAAGGAGATCTCATCATGATGGATGCTAAAAAAATCCCAATCAAGCAACCAAGCAAAATACTAGGATTTAAGAGGATTGGGACATACCGCGTCATCATAAAGGTGGGCCACGCCTCATAACAGTTGGATCTTTCCCCTCATTTTATATCTTTTCAGTATTCCATGAAAGTAAGATCACGTTGTTTAAGGGCACCACCAGAGAATCCCAAGGTTTATCTTGTGGATGGGGCGCTGGAGTGGGAAGTGGAGGAGATTGCAACTCTCGTCACTTAAGAAAAAGACTCGAGTACCTTGTACCATGGAAGAGATTTGATGCAGCATATAACAATTGGGTCCCAGCGCGTGACTGCGCCCATGCCCAAAATCTAATTGTAGCATTCCAAGAGTGTTTCACTGAGGCCGCATGATTGAAGTCCAAGCAAGCCTTTGCTGCCATGAATTTTGCCCTTGCCCATAAAAACTTTTACTTGGCAAAGTCCCTAGAGGGGGATGGAGCCCAAAAAGGAGGAGAGGGCAATGTCATGTTTACATGACCTAATAGAGGGCACAAACATCAAAAACAGGGCTGGGCGACAGGAGGTCCATAAGGGTAAGTTGCAGGACCTTTATGACCTAAAGCACACCTTGGACCAACTCTGGGTACAAGCCAGGTATGCCCAGGTTGGTCCAAGCGAGGTGCGTAACGCTCAGCTCCTTGTTTCAGCTTTGGTGTTAAAACGGACGTGTTATATGTTAAACAATAATAGCTCAATTCAATCAATTGGTGAACAAAGGGTTCAAAATTTGTTCAGTGTGCAAAATTCCAACTTGAGTCATCCTTAAAAACCAATCAATTAATTGAGTTCAGAGTACTTTAAAGTATAACATCCTGTCAAATGGAAGTGTGCGCTTATTGGTGCATCTTAGCTTAGCACCACTTTCTCTGACAGATTCTTCCCAAGTGTGTTTAATAATGATCTTTCAATACCAACCTTCCTCATTGGTTGTCTTTCCCATAAAATAAATCCTTCATTAGTTTAACGTTTTTTCATATGTTGATTTGGACGACCTGTTTGCAGAACTTTCAGAGGAGGTCTCATGTCACATTAGCTAATTTTCTTTTAAAATTATTAAAGCTTCAGGACACCGCTAGCCTCCCAGGTTTACTCCAAACTGGGTCACCCATGCATTCTAGCCCTGTAAAAAGCTTGGTTATAAACTGCTCATTAAGGCACAGCCAAGAATTTCTGATTGCTCAATTTCTAATTAAATTCACAGTGCAAACCACTCACGCCATATGTCACTTTAGCTCCAGCTCCCTCTGCTGGGCTATCTTTATAAAAACCCTGACGACTAGTTTCCTTGCGTTGGTCCAGTGCTCCGTGCACTACTATGCTGGGAACTTAAGAGTTATAGATACTCTCCTGACACCTTGGGAAATGAGACTCCTTAAATGTCCACATAATAAACAGTCAATATTCTTCTTATTCTTAATGTACATACTGTGACATTTTTATAAAAATCAAATGCATCCCCGCTATCATAGATACAGGCGCCCCAGTCAACATAGTTCTTCTAAGTTGATGTTGAGGTTGACACTAAAATTTGATGTGGAACATCAAATGGTGTATGGGACTGTGGGCACGGAAAGCACAGTCTCTGAGGGAGCGTACAGTGCGCTACCTTTGCAGTTTGGATCAATTGTCATTGTAGCCCCAGTGATATTGTTGCTAAATAATAATTACAAACTGTTAATTAGAACCATTCTTATGAAACACTTTGGTGTGTTGTTGACAAAAACCAGGGGAGACGTTCAAACTTTTGGGACAGAGGATCCCAATTTACTTTACTTCCAGCGGAGTGCTGAAGGATCCAGTGCGCATGGGACATATTGACCTTGCATACAGTGAAAGGATGATTCTGGTTTTCTACTATAAACTAAAGAGCAAGACCCAGGCCCTTATCCAGCAAATGAATATCAAGGGTTGCCGCTCAGAGCTGCTGGCCCAATATCCATCGCATCCAGACACCAAGTAGTAATAAACACTGAGTTATGGGTGGAAGTGCCAGCTGGGCTTTATGGGGAGGTCATTGGCCCTTATCAGCAATCACAGCTTGAGCCTCACGTGGCTCCAGGCATTATACTCCCAGGACACGGGTGAGATTATGTCATGTTAGTGAATCTACAGCACGAACCAAAGCAATTCTGCTGACATCACGTAGTGATGTATTTACTTTTTACCCCAGTGGAGGAGGTCCTCTGGGTTCATAAGTTTGGGTTGATAAAGATTTTGTCTTCAAATTGACCCTCGGCTCAGCATAATGGCAATGGTACCACGCAAAAATTTAATGGGGTTATCAGAAAACCAGAAAGATTAGGCGAAAGCTTTATTCCAAAAAATTAAGGTGATCTTGCCAATGATGACCATAATTTAGGGTGCGCGTGAGGAGTGGTACATTAGCTGTACATTGGCGATCACCCTTTCATCAGGTCTCAGCCAATATGCCAATCTAGGACAGCTGAGGATTAGCAACAGAGGAGAATAAAAAGCAACTGGAGCAAGGTATGCTCAAACCTTTAAAGATTCCGTGGGCTTCACCTTTTTATTGTAAAAAAGAAGGACAGCACTAACCAGGCAGTAATAGACTACCTGAAGCTCAACCGCATCACCAAAAAGGTCTCATGTCCCTTGCTGCAAATTGATGATGCCTTGGATAAATTGGGAGGAGTTTGCAACTTATTGGAGATGGAAATGATATCAGCCTACTGGTAAATTGAGTTACCTGAAGCAGAACAGGAGTAGTGCGCCGTTATCACGTCCAATGGTCTTTTTCCAACTGACCCATATGCCTCAAGGGTTTTGTAACGCTCCAGCTACGTTTCAGCGAGCCATGGACACCATTCTTGGCGATCTGAAGTTGTCATACATCCTTATATAACTTGACAATATTAATGACTTTTTGCATACTTTCTTTAAGCATCTTACCCACTTGGAGGAGGTCTTCCGCTGGCTTTATGAGGCCAACATCAAGATCAAGCCTCGAAAATATTACTTCTTTAAAGATCAGTTGAAGTACCTAGGGTTTGTATTAGATGCAACTGGAATTAACCTCAACAGGCCAGAGTGTAAGATATTCAGAAAATGACTGCGCTTCAGTAAGCAGGACATATAAATATTATTAGGGGTGGTGGGCTGCTACCGACGCTTCATCCCTAACTTCAGTTGTATTAGGGGGCCTTTATTTGAGCTATTAAAAAGGATGCTGTGTTCAAATGGACTGAAAGCCAATAGTGCTCCTTTGACACCCTTTTGACAATGTTGGTCAGTGCGTTGGTGCTACGCTATCCTAATTTTGATAAAGAATTTATTGTCCAGATGGACGCATCTCTCTCCGCCGTTGAGAAGTCCTATTTCAAAAAGATGAGGAGGGGGAGGAGCGCCCCATGACGTACTGCAGTCAGAGCCTGAACAGCCATGAACGCAATTATACCATGACCAAGTGGGAGTGCTTATTGGTGATATACACATATAAGCAACTTAGGTGTACTTGCTTAGGGTGAAGTTTAAAGTCATAATGGATCATGCTTTTATACGCTGGTTGCAGAATCTCAAGGAGCCTGGAGGGCTTCTAGTCAAATGAGCGCTCAAGCTGCAGGCTTATGACTTCGAGATCCTCCACCAACCTGGAGTAAAGCACCATAAGGCTGATTGCTTGTCAAGGCTCCTACTTATTGCATCTACAGTGGATCTGAGTGAGATGATATACATTAAGATGCTCAGCGGAAAATATGACAATGAGCCACCTCAAGTCATAAAGGCATTAAATGAAATGCAAGCCAACACCTTCCAGCATAGCAGGGAGTTGTACAAACGGATTGGAGATTTGATGGTGAACATACCGTGACCCTCAACACGCCTAGCATTATCATGAGCGCACATAAGGCAGTCAGACATGGTGGTGTGCGCAAAAGGTTGGAATTGTTGTGACCTTGTTATAATTGGGAAAGCATGAACTTTGACATGCTTGAAACCATTTACTGCTAACATCAGTGCCAAGTGGAAAAGCCATTCCAACAGAAGACTTCCTATTAGTTAATGAAACCACATTTTTCTTGGCATACGGTTTCCCTGGATGTCATTGACCCTCTGCCAATGCGAGCTAACTGGTCCAAATACATTCTAATGGCAATCGACCACTTGACCAGGTGGGTTGAAGCTCGGTAAATATTGTATTTGGGGCGGACACAGTGGACAAGTTTGTAATGGAATTTATTACCAAGCGACATAGCTTCCCTCAGTTCATTCTTACCAATAATGGTAACAACTTCCCATCGCACATCCTTCCCAAGTTGAATGAGATGATGGGCACTTTCAGGGTTCTGACGACCCCATACCACCCAAGTCCAATGGGGGTTGAGCGATTTAATGAGACCTTGGTGAAAATACTCTGGAAATTGGTAATGGATCAACCTTCTGATTGGAGTTCCTTCCTTTCCACCGCCATTTTTGCATACAACATTAGCTACCATCTTGCCATGGGGAAGAGTCCCTTTCAATTGCTATATGGACGACATCCTGCCCTTCTGGCACTGCTTTATGCTTGCACAGAAGATACCATCATAATGAATCCCCATCGCTTTTTGACTAACCTAGCGGACATATTAATTAAGTTGCAAACTGAAGCGTACTTGTTAAGCTTAGCTAAGAAGATAAAAAATCAGGCTGCTGATCAGATATGGCGTAGCAAGCTATCTCAGTTCAAAGATGAGGATATGGTTCTATTCCATGACCAGCATGGGTTGGTTTAGAAGCACAAATTGGCCAGCATTTGGGTTGGTTCATTTAAAATAATCTAGAAAACTGGTCAAAGCATATACCATCAAGTACCTAGTGTGAAGTTGGATTATTAACCAAGTGCATGCAAAGTTCCTCCAGGCATATAAACAGTAGGTGACTTATTGTCCAGTCAAGAGAGGTTAATGTCAAGAATCTGATATGACTGGACGGTAATACCAAAATAGCCATGGCGGATTGGCTAGAATCCGCCAACCATGATTTACAGGTACAAATATTTGAGTGCATTGAGACAAAGCGATATTGAGTCTGTAAGGGTAATTATTGGATTTCTCAAAATAAGGCAATAAGGCAATGTTGACATTTTATGAATATTGAGTAGATCGCCTCTAACTGAGGCAATAGGGAATTTAAGAATATTATACTCTTCTGGAACCAATGAATATAAAAGAACCGAATAGTCTAAGATAATAGAGCAGTATTGACCAAATTCACTGATATATAAGTAAATTGGGATGTTTGAAGAGGAGGATTGTTAATAGGAAGAAATGAGCGGAGCATTAGGATTCTGTTGTTATATAATAAATAAATAAAGTGATGTGGCTGAAGTGATTGCTTCATTTCTATTAAAATCCTTACCTTTGTCTAGTGGGCCAACAATCTTTATATAGCCCATATGTTGCTCAGTGGGCTTGACCCTGCACAAAAACCTTACAACATATCTCAAAGTTCCGCCAAATTTATATATGCTCGTTCAGGATCGGTCTATCAGAAAAAATATCTTTGGCTAATAATGCAGGCACCCCAGTTTCTTGACCATACAACAAATGGAATGATGACTCTGAGGATCCGGTGATAGCTGATCCAGTAGGCCATGAGAGCACTAGGTAAGAATTGATCCCAGTGTAGTGGATCTGAGCTAGCCATCTTTCATAATATGAAAGCCTGGGTTTCATTTTCTCTTTCCACAGTACCATTTGTGGAAAGGTTGTAGGGTGCTGAGAAGAGTTGATGTGTCCTCATAGATGTAGCTAATAGCTTTACCACCCTCAAGGTGAACTTCTTCCCATTGTCACAAAGAGGACCTGGAGACTACCGTGCCAGGTGAAGATATTTTGATGAAGGAAGGCGGCAGTGGCCTTAGCAGTCTGAGAAGGAAGATCAATAGCTTTGACCCATTTGTTGAAGTGATCAATACCTACCAGAATATAGCGATTTACACTCATAGTCTGAGGTAGTGGACCCATTACATTTAAACTTAATGTATGAAATGGTTGTTGCGAAGCAGTGATTGGTATTCAATACTTGGGTGTGTAGTTGAATTGTTTCTTACAGATAAGACAGGAGACCAGTACTTCTATGATAGACTCCATGATCCCTTCCAGTAATACTTATCCTTCAACCACTCATAAGTTTTGCGCATGCCACTGTTTCTCAGAAAAAAATGTATATCCACGAACATGGGGCACTCTCAGAAGGGCGGAGATAGGGCAGCCAATTTAACCCTACTTTCATATACAACTTCCCACTTTCCACCTTGGTGTTGCGGAAGTGTTGGGCTTACATCTTCCTGAAGGGTTCATCCTCATCCTCTTAGGCGTCAGGGGTCATAAGGAGGTCGTGCAGCCTCTCAGCTTCACTATTATCCAGGTGAAGGATAGGCAGCCGCATTAACCCATCAACGTACATATGGCGAGTTCCTGCCAAATGCTCAATTGTCATGTCGTAGTTATGGAGCTTTAAAGACCAGCATTCCAACCTTACAGTGGGTTCTTTTCATATTTT
>JAKSZP010005708.1:0-75559 GCA_022478985.1 Massospora cicadina | reverse complement strand
GGGTGGCCTTTAGAACGCGAAGTTCTACATGACCCTGGGGGCATGGGAGGAGGAAGGCCAACAGTCTTTGGGTGTGTTTAGCCAACAGTTCATGTCGCTGACTACAAAAGGGTCTGGGGTAGTGGGAGGGATTTGACCAATGAGAAAAATTCCCAACGCTCTCATGCACAGATTTGGGCATAGATGTTGATGATAGCGTGCGCCACGTCATCCCATGAGAAAGTGACAATGAGGACTTGGCCATTGAGGAAGGATTCTGATGATAAAAACTGAAAAAATTGTTTTTCTGAACTAGCACCCCACAGTGCTCTGACCAAAAGGATAAGGATGGGAGGAGCATGGTTTTCCAAGCATCCTCAGAACCTCATGGACAGTGGGACTCCCGGATGGCCAGGATATCCACGGGTAAATTTTTTTGTAAAAAACTCAGTTTCCTAGCCTGGGATGGTGAGGCCTTGAGTCCAGCGATATTCAACGTCCCTAAAGTAAAGGTTTCCCCCATTGCACCTTAGGTGTGAGGGGGTGGGCACCTGGTCCCACTAGCCTCCTCTAGATCCCCACAGGCCTTCATGGCAGCATGGGTGTTTGCAGCAATGCTATCGGTAGTTTTGTTAATTTTAGCAGATAGGTTTGCATTTGCTTTTGCCTTCACTTTTTGTTTCCCTGAAATCAAAAGAATTTTTGCGGTGCGGATGAGTTTGGTGCACCATCAATTGGGTCAAAAAAAATTTTCAGGTAGGTTGGACCCCAAGTCAGTTTCAACCAGAGCTTGGTTGCAAAGATTGGGTGAGATTGAGTCACCCATCGGATCCTCAGATTGGGTGGCCCAATTGGCATGGGCAACCCAATCTGATTGGTTGATGGATTCTTGAGTTGCTTCCACCGTGAAGGTTTCCATGTCCTCCTGGCGTTGTGAGTGTGGTATAGCGGTGATGGCCTTGGCTTCTTCCTTGGCCGCGGCCCTGCGGGCCTGCTTGGCCTTCTTCTGCTCTTGCAGGAAAATAGGTTTTACCAGTAGGTAGCAGCCTTGTGCTCCCCATGGGAAAGCCTCTTTGGTACTTGCAGTTGATTTGTAGTGCACCTCTCCGCTGGCCATGGCTGCTGAGGGGTGCTCTTGGAATGTGATGCTCTCCTTGGTGGGGAATGAATGTGCCTTATGGCCAAACGCGTCACAGTGGGTGCAGATGGGGGGCACGCTATCCACAGTTACCCGGAAAGGGTGGGTGGTATGCCCTTCAATATTGATATATGTGGAGTGTGGGATCTGGGTTAGGTCCTTCACGATCTCCTTGGTTGGGGTCAGAACTGCGATGGCTTTGCCAGTGCACAGGTGTGGCATTAGTGTAAAGCATTGCATCTCAAAAGATTGTATTTTGCCATATATGGTGAGACCATCTTTTGGGTGCTGCTCTAAAATGGCACGTTTTACCATAGTAGGCAAAAAGTCAAATGTGAGGAAAATTTGGTTGGAATTTTGTCCATCTGGTGCATCTGGTTTTGATGACCCGTTGCCCTTTGGGGAGGTCAATCACTACGTGCACCACAGCAGCTTCATCTGCTGCCTCCTTGTTTTCAAAACTGAAGTCCAGCCAACCACGTGACATGGAGTGAGGTGCAACATACACCACAGTCAGGAAAAAAGTGTGCACATCCCCACAAAAATTTTCTATAAAGCTGTTTGTTGGATGTCCAGAACACATGGACTCTGTATTCCACTGACGAAAGTGGCTGGGAGTGCGGCGTTTTGATGTACTGGTTGCATCGCGCTTGCCAAGCGAGTATTTCTGGGGAAATAGTGACCATCAGTTTTTTATTATTTTTTTATATTCCGCCAGTTTCTCCAGGGCGTTTTCAAACGTTTGAGGCCGTGGGCCTACCACCTGCTCCTCTTACCTTACTTGCCCAACTGCTCCCTGACATGGGCGCAGACTAATCTCCTCTGTGAGATTATCAAACTAGAATCAGACTTGAATTGAATAAGTTGCAAAAGTGATTGCAATGAGAGAGAAAAGTTCTGCCCTGATCTTTTTGATCCTAAGTAATTCCTCAACTTAATAGAACAAAAAGTATTAAATACAAAAATCTTTTATATTAAACTATTAACTTTTTATGTTAAAAGATCGTTTTTATTTGTATAAAATTAGGAAAATTTATAGGGTTTGATATTAACCACACCTTACCCATGACACCTCACATCACATCACCACTTAGCCAGTGGATAACGATGAAAACTTCAATGAGTCTACAAATTATTAGGCTCTACAGTGATTTTCTTTCCTGTAAAAATAACATAGTTACCACAATTCAATTTGAACAGCAAAATTTGATAATCACACAGGAGAAATGGGCTATATTAACAAATCACACTTTGAATTTGAATTTTATTCAATGTACGCTAACCAGGGGATGGACATTACTGAAGCTCAAAGAGCCAAAAAACGAATGAAAAGAATACCTGAACAAAGGATTGACCACCCAAAAGGGGAGGTGAAACACAACTGAACGAGAATACAACCAACCAGGTGGGACAGTGATGAAGCACTCAACCCACCATGGCTGAAGGGGAAGGGGGATTGGGTGTCACATCCTCAGCATTGGAATCCATATCAAATGCAAGAGCGCGGGACAAGGTGGAGAGCAATGGTGTGGTGTGATCAGCGACGTGGAAAGTGAGTTGGTTGATGGTTGGCTGGTTGTCCAAATTACCTGCATCAAAATTAATACCAAGGTATTTGGAAAAGCAGTTTTCCGCATGAAAGCGGATGGAAGGAAGCTGTAAAAGTAGGGCTAAGTTGGCATGGGTGGTTTTTGTTTGGTTTGCAAATTGATAGCAACTCTCTGGGTAGCGGCATTTGCTTGTTTGTGCAGGTTTAGGATGTCAAATTTGCTCTGCGGAGCTATGGTCTGAGCAAAAAGGGGAGTAGGGATACCTTTGGGAAGTATCACTATTGAGTCCTTGGTTATCTTATGGAATTCGATGCTATCTGGGTTTTCATATGCAGACATGCAATCTGGTGCTCAGAGAGGAATGCAGAGGCGTTTGGTCAGGGGCATAAAAATGCTGAGGGGTCTGAATGGGGTGCTGTACCTGGATAAATTCTTCAATTTGGATATCCAATACTTCAATAACATTGACAAACTCATCAGTTTCATCCAATTAAGTCCATGGATTAAAGTTAAGAGGGAACTTAGGGTCAATTATTTGTTGCTTGTGGCTGGTGTTGTCGAATAACGTGGGACCAAACTGTAATCCAAGTCATTTCCTGATTGGCTTTTATGCAGGTGGCACTGGATTGTGGAGGGGGCTGGTTGGTCGTTGCCAGCTCCATAGTGGCAGCAAGACTTGGGGGAGGGGGAGGATTGTACCCCAAACCGGAAAGGTTGTGGGGTGTTGGGTCAAGTGGGAACCAGATGGAGACAAAGCAGGTCCATCGAAAGCATCAAGAGATGGGCATTTATGCTTTAAGTGGTCTAACTCAAAGCAGGCTGGGCAGATTGTCTGCCCGCCCTTGATGCAGGCCTAGAATGGGTGGTCAGGGGATGAGGGAATGACTGCGCATGGGGTATTGACAAAGCAATAATTTTAAATTTGGGCTAAATGTAACAAATGCCTGAGGCCCTGCAGACGATCAGCCCCATTGGGGACCACAAACTGAAGGATGGGGATGAAGTCATATGTGGCCAAGCCTTCCAAAAGCTCCTGATAAAGCACCATGGGGGTAAGGTGAGTGGGCAACCCCATGAACTGAACCACCATAGTGTTGACAGTGGGGAGCCAGGTGCATGTTGTGGGGATAGGGGTACCCTGGAAACCCAGGGTATGGTGGCTGCAGTGGCAGCGTCATCTTCGCATGTAAAGCCCAGATCAAAATACCCTTTATAAGGGCGAAAATATATATATCCAGCTGGCAGTATCACCACCCAGGCCAAGTTGATAATAGATTTCTCTTCATATGGGAATAATTTCCATACTTGACCCAAAGACTGAAATGCAGCTGAATTAGGGGAGAACGAGGGGGCTGCGAGGCACTTCCAGGCATTTGCCAGGTGAATGGTGAGATCCTTGGGTGAAATGAACTGACCTGATGGTTTAGGGGGACTGGACGAGCCAGTCTGAGCGTTACCCCATCAGATGGAAAACGCTGGGTGGGATTTCACTGCTGTCCCACACTGGAGCAGCCAACGGAGAATCCAAGGTTATTGGGGAGCAAATGGGGAGGTCAGCGTAGGCTAGCAGGCGCTTTTTACTTTTCTTTCAACTTAAATTTTCTCAAAAGTTACTCCAAGTGGAAAGAGATTAACAAATTACAATTGAATTGGGCGAAAGCCATATCAAACAATGGGCAAAACGGTGCACTGAAGGGCAAGAAACGCCCTGAAGGGTACTTAGAACCAATGCCACCAAGAAACCACAAACTCAGACACCGGTCAGGTTTATGGAGTTCCCCACTAAACAAAACTTGTACATGGAAATCCAGTATGCCCAACCCCTATCAAAGGTAGAGCATGGGCTCCGACTTTTTCTAAGGGTTGATTCTCCAACTCTACGAGAGAAAGTGGGCGAGACACAGGCCTCTTTTTTAAACCCCACATGGTGTATGCTACCACCCATACTATCCACTGTGGCTGGATTGATATGGGCTTTGAAATTGAAGAAGATGCAGATGCTGCCACAAAATTCCACATTGAAATTGCCCTCCCCATGGCAAATAAATTTTGTGCACCACATGCACCAGATGGAAGAAAGCAAACTATTTGTTCATCTACTTTGAATTTCCCCCTACCAACCTTCCCTGCAAGGTAATCAAGGATGATCTCTAAGCTGGACTTACCAGCTACAGAGAAATTAAACAATTTGAACTACAGCAGTTTCACCTCATGCTGAACCTGTGCACAGGAAAGGCAATCGCTGTGATGAACCTGATCCCTAAGGTGGCCAAGGACCTCACAAAAGTACAATGCACAGCGGTGTTTCACCTCCTGGATGGGGAATGTCAAATGTATTCCATGTCAACCGGAAAGTGCACCGCCTTTTCTGCAGCCACTGCAGCACATTGGGGCATAAGGTACATGCATGCCCCATGAAGGAGGGCATACCGGCCTAGACTTCTGCGATGACGCCATGGATCAAGATGATGAAAACTTCACCAAAATAGTTGGCACCAACCATGCCTTCCTCTGAGGAGAGGATGGGCAATACATTTCATAGACCCAGTATCACCCAAAGTACGCAAAATGGTACAGAAGGCCCACAAGTGGGCAGCGGCCAAGTCTGAATCACTCACAGCTTCCTCCATCAACCCTGGCTAAATTCAGAAGGATATAAAGTAAATCAACTGAGCTGACAAATTAAAGCAGAATACCCAGTATAAAATTTTTATCAACAATTTGACTGAATCACCATGTGGTATCAATCAAGGAAATTTAGATAGACAATTCAGCTCCATATTGATGAAAATGCGGGACCATCATCTACAAATTTGAACCATGCAACCACAAAAAACAATTAGCACACTGCACTGAACCACCATGAGTCACAAGCAGGAAAAATCGACTCAAACCCTAAAAACTGCAAAACCCGCATGAAATCAGCACAGGGTAAGGAATTAGATGATGACACAGATTGGACAGGCCCAATGACATGAAGTAAGTTTGTAAAATGATGCGTTGGGTTTAAGCTGAATGGCCCTCCCAACCACTCCTGAGGCGCCACGGGCACCTCAGTGTCAACAGGGATTTTAAACATTGTGGGACCAGGGCTCAATCATCCCAAGCCGAAAAAGCTGGACTTCCTGCAAAAAAAACCTGTAGATATCTTGGCCATCCAAGGAACCCACTGCATACATGGGGAAGAGGGATCCTGATCAGCCAGGGTCTCACCATCCCAATCAGTATGGACGTCCCACTGTGGGGTGGTCATCCGCAATATCAAAAATCTAAAAATTACCAACATTCTAAATATTCTAATGGAGCATCCTGGTAGCAATGATCACATGCCAAGAGGGCACAATCTTGATAGCATGCATCAAAACACTGTGCACTGCAGCTAAGAGGAAAAAATTCCTCAAAATTATCCCAACACTCACCCTCCCACTGGATACCATCCTGCTGGGAGACTTCAACTGCTGGGCTAACCCCAACATGGACCAATGGCCTAAAACCAGGGGATACCCCCCAGGGCACATTATATTCCATGTAACGAAGGCATCTCTTGGCCTACACAATACCCTCCCCCAGGCACCACTCCTCCCCCACATGACCCGCTCCAACATACTCGAGGGAATGCTCATCTCATTGAGCTGCATTGACTTCATCCTCAGCCCTGAAAACCCACCACTCAAACATCACCAACTTCTTGATAAAAAACAACTTCTCTGACCATTGACTCATTTTGGTGCAGCTTTCACCAACCTGAACTCCCACACAGACATCGACATGGATGAAGTTACACCCAGAAAATATAAATTGCCTAAAATATCTGACTGGGTTGAATATGAGGCCACAAATCCAAAGTTTGTAAATCCATTCAATCAGACCCCATCAAACCCTAGGCAAATTTCAAAGTCAAACTAATAAATAAAACTCTCCATCTTTCCTCACATAAGTACACCGCTGACACAGCCACAGTCAGGCGCACCTTGGTGATCTGGACCACCTCATGCTCAACACCCCGAAGTCCAGCTACAGCCCCAACTGGGGGCATAAGTGGGCAGAAATATCCGCCCGCTTAAACACCCTCATTTTTGAACACCAGCACAAAATCAAAGTATCAAGAAAAGCTAAGTTCATAAAAGAAGGCAAAACCTGCTTGATGTACTTCTGCCAATTCCACTCCCATGGCAATTAGCCCATGTGCAGGCAGGTCTGCAAAGATGACGGCACTATGGCAATTGACCCAGCAGAGTTCAAGGCAGAAGGTACACCGCTACTACACCAAACTTACCGTGACACCCCAACTGACCCCAAAAAAATTAATAAATTTATACACACCACCAGAATACAAAGTACACCGCTGGACTATAACTTAAAAACTAATCACATAGGAGGAGCTCTGGGACACAGTCCGTGGTGCACCACGTAGGAAATGCCCAGTGCTTGATGGGATACCCTACAAATTTTACAAACAATACTTCAAGCAAATTACCCTCTCCTCTTGGTGTCAATGAACAAGTGCCTGCTGGAGACACGCCTCCTACCTGGTGGCTAGGACTCCTATGTCATAACCCTTTTTAAAAAGGGCAACAAACTGGACCTGGCCAACCGGCACCAAATTGCACTCTTTAACACTGATAGAAAACTATTAACAAAAATTTTAGCCACCAGATTAGGCACAATAGCCTCCAAAAACCTGTCGCCCACTCAGTTTGGGTTCATACCAAGGCGTTAGTCTGGAACAATATACACTCCATCGCCAATCTATGCCAGTCCAAAGCTACTGGAGCCCTGGTTTTCCTAGATCAGGAGAAGACATATGATCGCATAAGTTGGACATACCTGAAGAAATGCCTAAGCGCCTTCAAACTCTCACCCAGATTCATAAACTGGGCGATGCTCCTAACAGAATCTGCACCCATGGCAGTATGCGGCCCTGGCTTTATAACCAACAAAATCACAACCCAATGAGGGCTCAAACAAGGGTCCCCCTCAGCCCACTGCTGTATAACTTCAGCATTGATCCACTCCTCCGCGTTGCTGACTCACGCCTTATGGGAATAACTGAACATGGCCAATCAACAGTCAAGATACTAGCCTTTGCCAATGACTGCATGACTGGTATAGCTAACAACAATGATTCCTGACAGCTAGAACGCACCCTGGAAGAATATTCCATTGTGTTTAACGCATTGATCAACAAAAAAACAGAAATAATCCTCTTAGGCAAGTACACTAAAAACTGGGCCACAACACCCAAACCCCACAGCCCCCCACAAAGCAACAACCCACTCATCCTACCTTTCGCATCACCTCCTTCAACCAACCCTGTCCTCCACCTTGGGATATGGTTGGAAACAGGGGGTATGCTAATGAGACAATTGAGAACAACCTATTACAATGGATGTCCAACCGTGTCGCCTCCCTCAAGGGAAGAACCCCCAGGACTAACAGGGAGAGTAACAGTTGCCAACTCACTCATCCTCTCAATGATGTAGTTTCCTGCACATGCAATCTTTTTCTCAACTACATTCATATCCTCAGTCCGCGCACTTGTCCAAGGATGGGTGTGGCCTGGGCCCAGCCACCTGTACAGGTGGAAACACTCTTCAGCCCACGCTCCAGCAGAGGCATGGGCTTAATAGACTTTGAGGTCCACGCCAACTGCATTTGGGAACCTGGATAGAGGAAGTCTTAGTCACAGACCTCCCACAACAACACTGGTCTAGAGTGGTGAGGGCCAACTTTTCGCAGGCCCTCAAATTATCCAACCCACACAACCTGTCCACCCTGCTCACATACCTTGCAAACTTCCCACCGCAGTGGATCCACATGGAATCCCCCATCACTTCAAGCGCCTCCTCCGCACCATTCAGCACATGGGGTGGACTTTCACTCTCAAAGGCGCTATTCAGGGAAGGGGAAGGCCCAGAGCTCACTTCACGCTAAGGAAACCAGATGACCACTTCAGAGGGACACATATGAATGTCCCCATTCATTGCAAGTCTGACTACCTGGATGCTTTATACATCCCCTATGACCTCACAACACAGAAGGCAATTTGGCGGCTAATATCATCCGCTCCTTCAACCAAGGGTAAGAGCTAACACCTGCGTTGCCTCAGAGGAACCTACAGAACAACAGATCACTCCAACTCTCTTCATGCAGTGTGCGCAGTGTGTGGAGGGATAGCACCCTGCACCACCACCTTGAAGCTTGCCCCCCATCTAGAGCCATATGGCGGGAAGTTGCACGTCTGTTAAGAACCCACAATGACCAGGAGCTGTCAATCTCTAGAAGCCTTACCACACTCCATATTGAATCCTTAAGATCACCCACACTCTGCTCCTTGCTAATCGCCATTGCACTGTGTAAAATCTACACCGTAGCACTGGATGCCTTCAAGGGAACTGTGCCAACCATCCGTGGGACAATCAGCAGGTTTCACCTACACCTACTGGAACACTTTCGAGCCTGGATATACAGATACATAACATCGATGAATCCCCCCCCTTGGGTTGGGACCATCTAGTACTAAAAAAAAAAAAGATATACAGATACATGAGGCTAAAGCAACAACAACTCGTTGAATCATGGTTCCTAGTCTGGTTTCTGCATATAGACCCCTTCCCCCACACCTGCTCCATGATAGGGAAACCCCTTCAGAGTAAGGCATCCAATCCCCCTATACCTGGCGGTACCAGCTGGCAAAAGGGGTAGCTTTTCTACTCTGGGGCGCCTAAATCTTGCTATACTTCACCTCCCCCTATCCCATTACATATATTGGTACTATCCATCCCCTGGTCAGCTTACCTTGGTTAAATAAATATGAGGCTATGTGTAACTCATCTCAACCTTGTGGTCAGTGTTTTTATTTAACTGAGGTAAGCTGACTAAGGGACGGACATTACAAAACTCAAAACCTAATATTAAATCCTCATTAATATAATGAAAGACTGCCCAAAATGAGCTGATGGCACACATAACGTGAACTCAACCAACCAGGTGGGACAGCGGAACTGCTTATTTTATCATGGTTGAAGGGAGGGGGTCAGGGGCTCACCCTTGGCAACATCTTCATCCCAAAGCAGGGCATGGGCTATGGCATAGAGCAGGAACATTGACCATTAGCGGGATGTGGAGATATATTTCCAATGATTGGGGTGGTACTAATACATTCGCTATATATAAGAGTTCTGACGAATTTGCCAAAGCTAGTTCAGCTTTCATGCATGCATCAGATAGTTTTTTGAACATGGCAATATTGGTGTGGGTAATTTTTGATTTGGGATTCCGCACTACCTCTGCCATGTGCTGGATGGCGTCGTTGGCAGATTTGTGAGCTTCAATCAACATACTTTTTGAATTTTATTGGCTTTGGAGGGAATATTGGGAGTAAGGATTCCTCCTGAGAGCGCCACCACTGATTTGGTGGCAGTCTTGCGGAGGGGATGACAATCTGGTGTGAAGCTGCTTCTACTGCAAGCTGTGGTCGCTGTAGTTTGATTTGGCATTTGGCTGCGGGGCATATAAATGAGGGGGAATTTGGAGTCCCATTCTGCATTACAGAACCGCTTGATTTACAGAGATGATTCTTCTTTGAAATTACCTGATTTGGCAATTCCAGCCAATAACTCCTATGGGTTCTGGCCGACTTGAATTATGGAGTCATCTTAATTCTGTGGTTTTGTTGGTTTGTTGTAGGATGCATGGGATTGAACTGGGGTCCAATCTTGTGCTTGATTGGATGGAGCATTTGTGGCATTGGGATAAGGAGGTTTTGATTAGTGACTGTTGGCACAGCTGCAGCAAGAGGCTTTGGGGGAGGGGAAAGTAGGATTTTACCCCATACCAAAGCTGGCGCAGGGTGGGCAGCAGACTGGAGGCTGGCAGATGAGAAATTAGCACCATCAGAATCAGCTAGGGATGGGCACTTTCATTTTGAGTTGTCCATCTTGAAACATGATGGACAGATCGTCCATCCATCCTTGACGTGGGCTCAGAACAGATGGTCAGGGGCAGAGAGGATAACGGCATGAGGGGGAATTGATAGGGCAATTTTTTTCATTTCAGGTCTGGTTGTGGCATACGCCTGAGGCCCAGCGAGGCATGTGGCCCCATTTGGGACCACAAATTGCAAGATGGTGTTGACCCATAGTCTTCCAAACCTTCCATCAGCTCCTGGTGGAGCACTTCAGCTGGAAGGTGATTGGTCAAACCAGAGAACTGAACCACCAAAGTGGTATCTGCTAGGAGCCAGGTCCAAATTGTGGGGATAGGGGTACCCTGGAAAACCAGGGGCACAGTTGCTGTAGTGGCAGCATTGGCTTCACATGCAAAACCAAGGTCAAAATACCCTTTATAGGAATGGAAGTCAATAAAACTGGCAGGATGCATCACCGCCTGAGCCATTTTGATAGTGCTTGGTCATGGTAGGGAAAAGTTTCCCATAGTTGACCCTAAGGCTGAAATGCATGTTACTCCAAGGGAGCACCAGGAGCAGCGGGGTACTTCTTAGGTTTGAGTGAGGTGGGCAATGAGATCCTTGGGAGGAACGAATAATCCCAGGTGTTTGGTATGAGTGGGTGAGCCAGTCCTAGTGCATTTTCCTGACAGATGGGAAATGGTGAGGGGAGTTTAGCCACTGCCTCACACTGGGGCAGCTGGCGGGGAATCTGAGTACTTTGAAGCAAAACTATGGCAGGGCATCAAGGTTATTTTTTTATCCATATTATTTTCTCAGAAAGTTATGATGAGCAGAAAGAGAGTTCTTATGGTCAGTGTTTTACTGATAATTATTTTAAGACAACGTTTCCTCTTATCATCTGAAAATAGCTAAACCGTTGCTCCTCTCAAGCAACAGTAGCACATACTAAGGCAATTTATACCACTTATTGGTAATTAATTTGATTTAAACTCAATTGACTTTAAAAACTATATTTAAATTAAACCAACAAAGTTTATTAGCCTGGGTAATTAAGTTAACTAGTTAAGTCTGACTTATCCAAAAAAGCCCCCAAGCCCGTGACATCTAGTCAGTAATTATTAAGTGGAACCACTAGGCCGCGGATACCAAGATTTATATACTTAGGATACTTTGGTCTATAAACACTGATAATTTTGATATGATATATAATAAACTAGCATCAGCTGATATTAACTCTATATTGAATTATTTGACAACTTAGCTCCAGTCAACTATTCAACACTTTCCCCACCCTGACTGGAAAAAAATGGAGGGTACCCTTCTTTCTGGGTCACAATGTCTAATTTCTTGCAATCTTTAAAATATGAGCGCTATGTCAATAGCATTTCAACCTCAGATAAATGAGTCTTCTTAGAAAACTGAGCACTTCAATGCAACATGCTACAGTTAACTCAGGCGTTTTGTCTTTGGTCTCTCAGGCTGGTTTAACCAGCTACATTTCAATAGTTCCTGAAAGTTCAACTTTGCATCCCGCTGCAACTTCTGCAATCTTCAATGAACCCAAACTGGCCCCCTTGGCTTTGATCTCACTCTCTTCCCCCTCCTAAAGAAGTTTCATTTAGCCCCAGTGGCAACAAGGCTTCAAATTTCATAAATTGAATTTATTTTTCATAATTGTTATTGTTTTTTAATTTTATAAGTTTTACCATTTTTTCATTCCCCTTGACTTCCTCAAATCAGCCTGTAGTGATATCTCAAAATTGTTTGATGATGCTAAAGCCTCTGTCATGCATGTTGCTAAACTAGCGAAATTTAACTCATCAGCTAAATCACCCACCATAGTATCACCAATTTTGCCCAGCTCCCCAATTCCCGCATTCAAAATGAGTATCAATTTGTGGAATTTGTTGAAGCTGTTTACCACTCTGCTCTCAATGAAGAGGAGGAGAACTCATTATACACCACCATCCACCCACATTACTCTGATGCTCAACGCCCTGGCTATCTGCTTTAGTCCATTTCTTAATTCATAAATGACATTGTCATGTTGGATATTTCTGAAGAAAACCCGCCTGAACCCTTACCCTCTGCCATGGTAGATTATTGGTCTCTGCCCTTACCTGGTTGGAAGTTTTTGTTTTGTTTTCCCATTCATTCTTTCAATTGGGTTCTTCTGTTTTGTTTTGATTTTTGGTACTGTTTGTCCCCTGGTTGGCGTACCTTGAATTTATTTTAAGTTTTAAGTTAGTATTTTTCATTATATTTTGTTTTATTTTTTTCATTTTTCTCTTTTTTCTATAGATTCTTTTTTCACTAAGATTCAATAGATCTTACTAAGTGGATGTGGGAAGAATCCAAAGAGTTAAGAGTGTGCTTCAGGGTATTATCAATGCTAGGACATTCATTGTGAATGTGACAATTGGCATAGCTATAATCACCCCCTTCAAGCTTGGGGTATCTTCTGCATTGCTCAGCCCTTGGTTTGGGATATTCTCAAGTATTTGTTGCACATACAGTTTAGTGAATATTTCAGAGGCTTCATGTATGACAACCTTACTTTGTGAGCAAGTCACCACATGTACGTTCATAGAATCTTCATTTGGTACTATAATAGAATTTAATACATTGGTATTTGAGGTCCCATGGCCTGAATGCTCTTGTTGGTCAAGTGGTACTGGAGTTTCCATCAAAATAAAGCATCTGACTTCTACAGTGATTGATCTTATCCTTTCTTATGAGCGTCATCTGGAAGGACTACATTTACACTGCACTGATGGCATCTGGAAGCAAAGTTCCCTTTACAATTAAAGTTGTAGCATGTGATCTCATTTAATGGGCATAGGGCCCTTGCATTTTCAGTTGGCTCAGTTTTAACAGGCGAGTTATTGCTGATTTTCTTGTTGTACTTGAAGGTTTTTCATTCAGGGGCAGCAGGTCCTGATCCATATTCAGTATTGGTGGTCCATAATTTTTTGAGCATCTGCGCAAATAATTAACCAATTCAGCCATTGCAAGGTTTTGCACAAAATCATCCAATAAGGTCTTTTACAAATTTTGGTAGGGTTGTACTGCATGATGTAATGCAATCTTGGAATTAATATCAATCATAGCCTTTACGTCTAGGAGATAATTTGGATTCACAATAGAATCAATCTGCAAATTCTTCAATTGTATCATCTTTCTTAAAGCTGATATTCATGAATTTGGATTTTCTAGTTGCCATTCGTTCTGGACCTCCAAAATCACAAAGCATGGCCCCTTTGACTTTATTGTAGGTTGGATTTTCATCCAAGTGAGTCATAATTAACTCAATTCCTTACTCATCTAAGAAATTGATAGTGGCCACTTTTGTTGAAGTCACTGGCCCCATACATGGCCATTTTTAAATGTTTGACAAAAGTGACTACACTTCCATTCTTATTAAAAGCAGGAAAGTTCAATAGTCTTTAATTATCATTCTCCCACTCATGTGTATTGTGATTACTTCTTTTCTGGCTTGAACCAGGCGTATTAGGATGCTGATGCTCTGCATTATGGTTGGAGTAACTTGAGTCGTAAAAAACAACCATTCTACGTGGTATTGGCTGATGTGGCTCAGGAATAAAGTATTCAGAGGTAACACTGTCAGTATAATTGCTTTGAGCATACTGGCTTTGACCAATGTCCCATTCCTCTAATATTGCAATTTTCTCATTTAAGTTGTCATTTAAAATTCAAGAGCAGAAATCAATTGAACCTTCTCTCCAATTAATTTCTTTAAATCATTCACTTCACCATGTAGAGTATTATTTACCTCGTTATAAAAGTAAGTTTTTAGCTAAGTTACCAATTTGATGACTCATAATGTCAGCTGAGTCTTGAAATTTTGCAATTCATTCTTTAACAATTGATATAGCCAGGGGTTGCTCCCCTGCTCAGTATGGTCACCATCTGCCATCCCAGCCATGAGCGCCACTTGTTGAAGTTTTGGCCTACTTCATATGGTCTAGTTCTTCTTCTGAGATAATTTGGAGTTTGGAGTGCCTATTGTATGGAGACAATAGACCAGACGGTGACAGTAGTTAAGATATAAACTCCTTAGAAATGACACTTGAGGCTGTATTGTTCTGTTTTTTACTTGTATAATGGCTAACTGCCCTTATCTTTTTGATCCCAAGTAATTCCTCAACTTAATTGAACAAAAAAGTATAAAATACAAAAAGCTTTTATATCGATCTATTAACTTTTTATGTTAAATGAAATCTTTTAATTGTATAAAAATAGGTAGAATCTAAAAGGTTTGAGGTTAATCACACCTTACCCATGACACCTCGCCTTACATCACCACTTAGCCAGTGGATCATGATGAAGACTTCAGAGGGTCTACAAACTATGAGGCTCTGCAGTAACTCAGCTCAGCCTCATGGTCAGTGTTTTAATGATAATTTCAAGACAGGGTTTCCTATTATGCATCTGAAAATAGCTAAATCGTCGCTCCTCTTGATCAATGGTAGCATATACCAAGACAATTTGTACCACTAATTAGTAAATAGGGTGATTGAAAACTTGATCAACATTAGAAACTAAATTTAACATAGACTAATAAAGTCCACAAACACAGATCATTAAGTCAACTATTAATAAGTCCAACTTAACCAACAAAGCCCCTAAGCCCTGTCATCTAGTCAAATATTATTAATTGGAACTGCTAGTCCGCAGGTCTCAATCTTTAATATAATTAGGATGTTTTTAATCTTTAATCAATGATAATTTTGATATGATACATAATAAATTAGCATCAGCTAATATTATTACATCCCCTATTAAATTGTCCACCAATTTAGGTCCAGTCAACCATCCAACAGGAGGTCCCCAGAATCAGCTGCCCTGGCAAAAGAGAGTCATATCAAAGAAAACTTATGCCACCTGCCACATCATCAAAGTGATCATTTTACCCTACTTGTTACCAATTATCACTCCAAGTTCTCCTTAGGCAAACCTGAATATCTTGCCATCCTTTAAATGGCTCCAAAAATTTTGATTAATAAAATTACCTTCAGATCTCCTAGTTATTATTACTAGTGTTTACTTTGCCTGTTTATACAGAATACCTTGTCTGTTCATAGTGAACAGAGTAGTCTCAACAAATAATCTCCGTTTAGAGATTGCCTTAGGGAACCCTGTTTTTAAGAGATTCCGGCGGAACTGCATCCAACTAATAATCAAACAACCTTTAAAGGCTCTGAACTTTAGAGAGGACAGAGAAGTCCTACATGTGGTTTCCTCATTTTGCACTTCCTATAGAAATTTCCAGATGTTACAATTTTTATGAGACATTGATGTTGTTTAAAAACAATAGCCCAAAAACTTTTTCTGACGCCCTTTTTGTGGCCTTACCCAATATGATCTTGCTAGTTTGCTTTTCCTTAATGAAATCCAGGTTCTGGTTCTTGTTTAATGCAACATTTGCAATGTGATCCATCTATAGCACTTGACGACCAATCTGGTGGGACCATGGGTAGTTTTTTTATATGTGGATTGAGCTCATTTCCATTTTTTGGCAGTGTACTTGAGTCTCAGAAATAAAGATTATGTCTATGTCATCTTTATCTTTTTAGTTGTGCACCTTTCTCACCCTTGTATGAATGTTAGACATCCCCTAGCATTTTTGGTCACAATAATTATTCTTAGCTGCCTAACCCACAGTTATGAGGCTGTTTAGGGGTTTGGATAGAGTCACAAAAAGATATTTGTGTTTAAGCTTGATGATGCTAAAGCTGGAAAAGGTGGAGTAGACAATTGTTGAGGATGATTTGTTGTGATAGAAAGTTTATTACTAGCCATTTTTTGTGTTGGGAACTCTGTCGCCATCCATATTTACTTATTGATCAATTGGTGCATCAGCTTGATTGCAAATACATATTACTCTTTTGGAGATGGGATCAAGCAGCTGGATTAATAGCGGATGCTAGATGATTTTTTGGTGTTTCTATTAGATTTATAACAGAAAAGGTGTTCTTGCCCTTGTCTTAGTTCAATTTTGCAACTTGCCAGTAGTATATTTTTTGTGGGGGCTTGTCAGTGAGAGGCTTTTCAGTGTTGGCTTCCTCTTTCACAGTATCCTTTGCTTTACAAGGGTTTTTAGATGCTTTCTATGGCATGGCCTTTTGCTAGCACTCTTCTTCTTTTTTGAACCACTTTGTCTGGGTTTGATAGGTCACTTTAGGTTTAGGGCTCACTCACTCATCCTCGTAAGCCTCTAGTTTGGGTTCATAAAAGCTCATGCTTAACCTTAAGACACTTCACCATTTCCTGTTCCCATTCCACCTTGTAGGCGGCATCAAGTTGTCGTAGTACATTATGCCCATATAATCTATCTTAAATGATAATAATATTATCTGCTTTATCTGCTGAGGGTTATATACATAGCAGATGTGGGAGTTATCATATTTTATATTAACTATGGTTAGCTGTTATACCTTATGAATGTTGATTAGTTCATTGAAAGTTTTTCCTGCTGGATTACTGATGTTCAGTTGAGGAGGATTACCATCAATGATTTATAAGTTATTTTTTTATTCATTTTATTTATAACTTTATTTATCTTTCATAAATTAAACAAGGTTTATTGGTAATCAATTAAGGGTTTAATGTTAGTGGCTGGGCGTTGACAACGCTTTTTAGTAGAATGTTGTGGGTTAACTTTTAGGTAATGTGACCTGCTTTTAATGGGTAAAAAGTAACATCTCCTCCTAAGCAGGTTGCTAGCTTAATAAGGATAATTTGCTGGGTTAAGTGAAGACATCAGGACATGTTCTTTAAATACTCAAACCAGAAGGTATCATGTTATATTCAGCTGTGGAATATTACTATATGGATGAAGTAATCATCATTTTTGGATAGCTCCTGAGGTTAACCTATTGGCAATAGCTGCCATTTTATTGGTGCGCCAACACAAGAGTCGAGCATCAGATTTACATATATAAATCTCTTGTTTTTTTGTAAAGCAGTAAATGAGTTCACTTGAAATAAAATCTAGATAGTTTTGCAATTTATATTGTGTACTCTTGTGATTAAATTGTAAGAGAAAAGGTTTCTCTCATCTATTTGTCTTTTGCCAATTATTAGTATTAGGATTAAAGGGAAAGGTTCCATTATCCAAGTGTTCTTAATTACTTAAGTGAAAAAGTTGAAGGGATAAGCTCTTTTGCTTTCAAGATGTGCCTTCAAGTATAAGAAACAAGAACGTTAGCACCTTTCTAGCGTTAAAGACACACCCAATTGATTTTGAGAGTCAACTAGGACAATAGCCTTCATACTATTGTTAATCCAATTATAAAATATTAGCAATCTATTTAACGCACACACTGGCCCTGTTCAGTAAAGATAAAAAGGTTTATATTTAGTGCTCACTCCAGGGGTAGTTGAGTTTCAGGCCAAAGATTACTGAAAGTACCACTCAATAACATAAAAGAACGAACTTTGGAAGCTGTGGATGGAATTGAAAAACAATGAATAAAGGTATGCTGAACTAGGTGTCATAAGCCGATTTAACTAATTAAGATTAGTGAGTTACAAAAGCCAAGGAGGAGAAAGAAAAATTTGAAAAGGTTAACAATGATCTTAATGGAAAAGTCACCTCCTTGAAATAGAAGGAGACTGAAGTAATCAAAGAATTACTGTTCCAGAAAATTTGAGGGAAGCGGATAGAGAACACTTTCACCAGATTCATGATTTGGCATAGATTCTAAAGGGCTCACAAAAGCTCAAAAATCACAAATGTGATTACTCCCAGATGGAGGCAAATAAGTCCAACCATGATGCACAAAAAAGAGCATCTGTGAATTTACAATACCCAATAAATATGCCTGGAGCTTTCGCTGCAATATCATAAATGACTCCTAAAAACGCTCCTTTCATTAGTTAGTTTGCTGAGCAGGAATCTTCTGCCATAGTAGCAACAGGTGAGTTTCAAGATAAAATGAAATTACCTATGTTTCACTGGGATATCACACTTGCGTTTTTCCACCTATTTGAAAAGATGATGTTCAGATCTAGAAATCAACAAAAGTACCAGCTGTGATGAAACTCTTAGACACTGAGTCATAATCTGATGTTGCCCCATCTCAACAGGGACAATTGGACATACAGCAACTTCAAAGAAACAACTATGACTGAGAGTGGTAGTCCTGCATGATGACTAAGTGTAAACTGCAGTTTTATAAATTCATTCAAGAGAATTAAAATAAGCCACTTTCACCAAATAGTTTACATGAAAGCACTAATCCTGGATAATGTGAAAGTTCTATTGAATTTGATGCTCATATAGCAATTCAAATGGGCTTCAGCGGTACAGAGATTTTCACTGTGCTATGTTTTTGGCAATTGCAAACTAAACTTTCACATTGCAGATGGTTGAGTATTAAAGGTGCTAGGGCAACATTTATATCACCTTGTTGAACCTTCAAAGCTGTTTCTGTCAGAACTCAGAATGCAGTGAATTTCGCTGTTCCTAATAAAGAACTACAGAATTGAGGTTTAATGGAAATAAGCCATAAGGACTGAAAAGAGAAGATAAAGCTCAATCCCGCTGTTTTGTGTGGAAAACTTGGTCATGTAGTCACTGAATGTTGGTATATGAAGCCTAAAGAGTAATTAACTCTGATCTAGGCTAAAGAGAAGGAAGCTGTCAAGGTTTCAGAAAAAAAGCTAGCATACTAGATATAAAACAAGCAAGCACTGCAATCAATACTATTCTACTGACATATTCAAAGATGACTTGGATAGTTCCATCTATTCATAGATGAAGGTACACCTGATCCAGTCTACCAGGTGGTTAATTTGGACATAAATGCAATCGCTCAAGAAAAGGCAAATGGGATAGACCCCAAAATTGTGAAATAAGTTGCTTAGCCATATGCTCATCAGTTAGCAGAAACGATCAGAACTTCTGAAAGCACTGATGAATTACTCAAGATGAAATTTGATGATGCAAATGTTCCTCTTCTTACCAGCACAACCAAAAAATATTTTTCTGATTTGTTTGCACAAATAATTAGAACTTTTTATTTTGGTGAATAATGCCGCGATTCACTCAGTAAACACTTTTATTGCAACACTCTGAGTGTTGTATGTGGACATTATAGTTAAATGGATAAGAGTATGGGCGATAACCAACAGTGGAATGCACATTGATGTCATTTCAAAAATTTGTGAAGACTATATAAAGATTTCTTCAAATTTGGAACATTGGAAAAATATGGAACTGCCATACCAGATGATACAACATCCTGTGGAACATACAGTGCACTGCCACTTCAGTTTGGATTACTGGTGTTATCAGCTCCAACCATAGTGTTAGAAAATTGAAATTATGACATGCACAATGGAACATAATTCCAGAGAAAGATGTTGTTAAATAAGGTTATAAGGAGAATACCCTAACAATCTTAGGCATATTCTTATCTTAGTATATTTGCAGAAAGAAAAAGCTCACTGACAAAGAAGAAAAATTTGTTAATCTAATTTACAATGATGGCATAATTCCCATTCAATTCAAGTTGTTAGGAAGAGAAATCAGGGAAATGCCAAAGCAGATTCTTGAAAACCGTGGATACAGTTGAGGATGAAAATAAAAAATACCAGTTTGCTGGGCTGCAAATTATAGTTGACACAGCAATAACATTAATCCTGAAACAGTTTATATGAAGACTTCATCTCCCCATGAAATAAATTGAGATTGAAGCCTTGGGTAGCTATGGGGATTATAATGCTAGGCCACGGTGAGATCCAAGTACTACTGGCTAATCTGAGTGAAAAACTGATTAAGGTTGAGAAAAACCAAGTTATTGCATCTGCGCATTTAATCCTGGTGAAAGAAATCAAAGTTATATGTCTTTGGAATTAGCAGATATGGAGTTACCCATGGATGCTGCTGAAAGCATTAATGTTTTGTTAAATTGAACGCAACTGAGTGGGTTATCAGAAAGTCAGCAAGAAGAAGCGTTACAATTATTTGGGAAATATCAGGAGATAATTGCTTAGAATGATCATGACTTTGGATTTTCTAAAAATGTTATTCATAAGGTTGACACTGGGAATACCATCAATACAAATTTGACCTGTGTCACTGATCCAAGGCTGCTGAAACACTAGTCAGTGAAAAAAATCATTAGCCTATATTAGCATGGGCTCTTGGTACCTTTTTCAGGTCCATGGGTGGGTCTAATCCTTAATGTGAAGGAAAATGAAGGTCAAATCAAGTGGTGATTGATTAATAATATAATGAATAAAACCCTGAGAATAATTTGTATCTGCTTCCAATGATAGATAACACGCTCAATTATCTTAGGAAAGCCAAGCTCTTTTTTGATGAATTTGATCTCAAGGTATTGGCAGATAGAATTTCCAAAAGAAGGCCAAGAAGTTTGTAATAATCATTACATAAGAATTATACCAACCAATGATAATGCCCTATAAATTATGTACCACGCCGCTTACTTTCCAGAGAGTGATAAATTCTATCCTGAGTGACCTGAAGTTGTCTTTCATTTTGATGCACTTGGATGATATCAATCTTTTCAGTATGACATTACCAAACACCTGGTACACTTAGAAGAAGTCTTAAAGCGCCTAAAGATGGAAAATAGGAAGATTAAGCCATAAAAGCTATTTCTTAAAAAAAGAGCTTGAATATTTGGGGTTTTTATAAAATAATGGATTACAACTGTAACTGCAGAAGATAACTACTATTGATTGGATGTTAATCCTGAAATGAGTTCAGGACATACAATATTTCTTAGGTTATCTGACTGCTATCACCAATTTATTAGAGTTTTTGCTGGAATCACTGAACCATTTTCCATCTATTTAAGGATCCAAAAAAGAAATTTGTATGGAATGAAGAGGTCCAAGAATCGTTTGATAAATTTAAATAAATTAAATGATGAAAAATCCTGTCTTAAAATAATCTAAATTGTATTAAAAAATTATTATTCAGATTGATGCCTTATTAATGGCAATAGGCGCCAATTTAAGTCAAGTATATAATGATGGGGAAGAGCATCTGGTGGTGTATGTGAGTAGGACAAAACTCCAGAAGAAGGGAACTACACCATGATGAAGCATAAGTCCTAGCAGTGATTTACAATTGTAAACAATTTTGATTTATATACATGAGACAAACTTCAAGGTTGTGACTGACCACCCATCTTTATGCTGGTTACATAATCTTAGAATTAGAGGGATACTGGCACGTAGGGCTCTGAAACTACAAGCTTATAATTTAGAGGTTTTAAATAGAAGGAGCAGCACATCAGAATACTGATGGACTATCAAGATTACCTGGTGTTCAAGTTTTGTATCATCAAGCTGATAGATTATTCCATAAGATTATTAAAGGGATATCAGAGATGAGTCCTGGAAGATTCAAACTGCACTGAAGAAAGTTTTAAGGAAACCAAAATGAAGAATGGAAAGCTATACAAGGTGATTTATGGAAAATGGTACTTAATACCTAAACTGGTGGAATGAGCAGAAATCATTAAAGCCATGCACAAAATTGTTGGGCATGGTGGCCTAAGAGATACCATGGAACATCTATGCCATTATTATCACTGGAATCAATTAATTTTGATGTATCAGATTATCTGAAATGTTGCATGAAATGTTAACTCCACAAGCTGCACAAGAAAGTGATTAGATAATAGCTGATATTCCTGAGTTTGCTTGGCACATAGTTTCAATAGACGTGATGGGACCCTTGAGTTTTAGTACTGGGGAATAAAGTAAATGGTAGTAATTATAGACCATCTGACTAGATTGGTCAAGATGAAAACTTTGAGCAGAGTAGATGCTATAATCATTGCAAAATTCATACTGGACCAAGTAGTATACCAGCATGGATGCCAAAAGAATTTTATCAAGTGATAATGTAACTAACTTTACATCCTATGTAATCCCAAGACTGAATGAAATAATGTGAATCCAAGAAGTGGTGTCAGTACCCTACTTCTGGAAATGAATGGAATGGTTAAAAGAGCCAACGAAACTTTAGCTATGACATTGAAAAAATTAAGTGGGGAACACCCACTTGGGGATTGTATATGAGTTCAGTTACCTTTGCATATAATGATATTTATTATACAGCAACAGGGAAATGCCATTTGAACTCTTGTATGGACGAAGAGCCTCATTACAATGAGCTAGTTAGGGTAAGCTGGGGCCTCCTCATGGCGCAACTGTGGAAAGCCCATGAAAACATGGGTGAGTAGCTAACACTAGAGCCAAGAGAGGCATGTTGGTTGGGTCCTGTAGTGGCCTGAGAGAAGTGCAGGATGGTAGTGATGACTGCGCTGACTGCGCTGACCTGTTCTCATAGGTTTCTACCACTCTCTGAGGGGAGAATATGGGCAAAAGGGGGTACTAGTTGGGAATGGCGCCTGTCAAAAGGCCTCCCCACAAGCTGGGGTTGCGCAGGTGCAGACCTCAGGACAAGTGAGAGGCAGTCCTGTTTGGCTGCGCTTTGGTGCACCTGCCTACAATAAATGCCACAGTTTGCTGAGTTGGCCTGAAGCTTGGCTATCACCTAGTTCAATTGGCATCAGATGTCTGGCGGCAAAACGAATCATGCAAGAAAATTATGGCAGATCTGAAATGACTTCAAGCCTTTCTGGACAAAAAGGGGCGGAGAGCACAACTCAGCTAAAAAAGCAGGTGACAAAGGGGAGGTCCTTGGCTTCTCCCCCTCAGGGGCCTTAAACCTGGGGGACATTGTGTCTTGTCTCCTGCAAGGGGGATGAGAGGCATATATCCTGTCCTGGCTGGTGCAGACGAGCTGCCAAGTACTTAAACAGAGCGGGTATATGTCATTTAGTGGTAGTGTGAGCTACACCCAATAACGGTCAGGCACACACTTGGGTGTGCTTAGGTTTGCGCAGCCCTAGTGTGGTGGGGGGCAGTACCTAGGCCTTCATCATGCAAAGTTGCCTGCGCTATAAGCCCCTCAAGGATTTTTAGAACTCAAAGAGCCTCATTACCACTAATTTTATATTCAGCCATAAAACCAGCTGCAGGAATGAGTCAGAGCAATACCTAACCCAACTGACTAATATCATGATTGAACTGCAATTACAGGCGTATAATAGCAGAAAAAATAAAATAAGAGCAAAAAATATGGATGAGAAGAACTAACCAGCGCTGAAAGAGTACTATATGGGAGATAGGGTAGCCTATTGTAATACCCATGTGTTTGGAAAAAGAAGTAGACTTGACGCCCTATGGTTGAGTCTGTTCAAGATTATTGCCAAGATGGCAACAGATGCCTATACACTGAAGAACATTGCTGATGCTTGAATTTTAAACATGATCCATAACAAATACTTAAACTATTGGATATAAAGTAAATATTAATTGAAGTTTTACCCATGGTACCATTGAACCTTATCAACAATATGTTAAGTTTTTTATTAGTTAAGCTTTAAAAAAAGACCGCTGAACCATAAAAGCTGGTTAAGTTTAAAAATGGGCCTCTGAACCAGATTATTGGAAAAAGAAAGATGGACCTCTAAACCTACAAATAGGTTAAGTCCCATTTCAAAAGAAAAAAGTTATAAGAAAAAAATGAAAAAAAAGATAAAAAGATAAAAAATACAAAAAAATTATACATTAATTTATTAAATTTGTATTTTGCTGCAATCAAAAGCATCTGGCGGTGTTCCAATCTAAGTTGGCATGATCAGCCAGATTTAAACCGGATTAACCAAAAAGAGGCCCAAGGAGAAAGGAGAGTATGAAGATATGCTCTGATCAAAAACAGAGCCCATCCTGGAAGTACAGAGAACAAAAAATTGGTGAATTTGACTAAAAATATCATTTTTTGATGAAATATCATTGAAGCTCAACCTGGGGTAATACAGGCTTTCTAGACGTATTATTGGTGATAAACTAGTAATAGTATGGCATGGGGCTGTAGAACCGCGCTCTATGGAAGTAGCAGCAAGGAGGACACAGAAGTGAAACATGCTTAGAAGAAGTACTACACAGAGATGCGTCTATAAAGGAAAAAGGATTTGGATTATGAGAAAATAAATTAAATCATGCTGGTAGATCAGGCCTAAAACAAAGCAGCGTCTGCCTCCAAAAATCTCTCATTTCTAGTAATCTGGTCAACTGGTTGGATGCGTTGGGATTTTGTAATTCCCACATTGCCCATCTAAATCAATTTATAATAAATATGTTTGTCCACTAAGGGACAAGGCCTGTTAGTGGATGTGGGAGTTATCAATTTATATGATAACTATTGTTCAGTGTGATATTCAACAAATATTAAGTCACCAGGATTTGATCTTGATGGGTTACTAATGTTTCATCAAGGATGATTCCCTACAACAAACAAATGATTTAATTATCAATTTCAGTATTGAAAATTTAATTATTGTATGAGAATCAATTACAAATTTTTGCTGATTGACTAAGTACTTTATTATTTGCTAGGCAGTTGACATCTCTGATAGCAACTTGCAAGTTAACTATTAGTTAACATGACCTATTGTTTATGGGTAAAAGGTCCCATTACCTAAGCAGGTTGCTAACCTAATAGGGGTAATATGCTGGGGTCAAGTAAAGGAGTTGGAACACATTCTCTGATTCAATCCAGAAAAGGTCGCATTTTTTATTTGTGATGAATCTGACTGGATGAATGTGGAAGATCATCAGTTGATGCAACTTTGGAGGGTTAATTCATTAGCAAGGGCCATCGCTTTCCAATTGGGGTGCCAACAGAAGAGTTGGGCGCCAAAAAATCATATCTATTTCCTTATATCTTATTATAAAACAGATATTTTTAGATTTATATAGATTCATAATGATTTATCCTGTTTAAAAATTGTAGTATTTCTTATTAATTAAGTGCTGAAGGATAAGATATCCTTTGTCTATATATTACTGTGAATAAAGGGTGGTTAGCCTGGAAGGGTAGTCACTGCTTCCGCCCTAGTGCAGGTTTTGTTCAACACAAGTTTGAAACATGTACTGACTAGAAGAATTCTTGGTGTGGTATATTTGTCCCAAGGTCAACCCACCAGTTGGGATTTTTGCCCATATTCCCAGCCTGCTAGATTACCTGGTATCACTAGGGGAAAATAACTTAAGGCGAAGTGAATAGGAAATCAGTTGGCCCAAGTTTCAGGGGAACTATGTTTGGGGGATTTTGGAATATTTACCTGGTCATATCCATCAGGGATTGATCCAGATGAATATCTAATATCTCATCAGGTAGAGTGGCTGACGAAATAGGGGCATCTGATAGTGATTAACTATCAGGTGTACCAAATTGGGATTGGTCAGGTTTCATCACCAACTGATTGGGAATGAATAGTGAGTTGCAAGGTGAGTAATGCCACCTTCAACTAGCAAATTGATTGGTTGGTGAAATGACCTGCCATAATGGGTAATAAGTCCCATTACCTAAGCAGGTCGCTAGCCAATTAAGGTTGGTTTGCTTGGATTAAGAGGAAAATGTAAGGGACACATTTTCTGACTCTTTTCATTTGAGGTCTCGAGGATGTCCAATGACAGAATCCTAGCCAGGATGGGGAAGACCATTGCTGCTGAGATGAGAAAGGGTGATTCAACAGCAATGGTTGCCATTTCATTAAAGGGGTGTCAACTGAGGGTTAGACAGCCAAATCCCCTACTATATAATTCCTTGGGATTTACTATAATAAAGACAGTATTTTTACCAATATTATAAAACTACAGTAATATTGTCAATTCAGTGTATAGTTAGACTATCAGCTTTTATTGTGTTGTTCTATCTCAAGGATTTTATTGCAGAAGGCAATAATTGGAAGACTCTCAGAGAGAAGAGTAAAGATCCAAGCGGGGATCTAGAGATGAAGGAACCACAATCAGGGATAGCTGCCAACTGTGTGTTGGGCTGAGAGAGACTGTCACCAGGGTATCTTAACAAAGATTGGGTAGATAAGAATATAGGGAACAAATTCCTCCAAGTACGACTTACAGAGTATTTAATTGGAAGTACTGGCCAAAGCATTGGGCCTAATAATAGTTCAATCTCAACTACAGATAATAGTCTCCATACTATTATTGATTAATACATTCTATACAAATGCAACAAAGTGCACAAGGGAATCAAACCTGTGCAGTAAAAAGGTTACTGAGTTGATGGCTGATAATCAACCACTAGAGTTAATTTTTACACCACATAAAATACTTTTTTCTTTTTTTATCTTACTGTCAAGATCTCCACAATTTTCTGCACTAAAAGAGAACCTGAGAACCTCTGAACCTAAGAGTAGGTTAATTTTTAATGAGAAGAAGAGAACCTCTGAACCTAATAGTAGTTTAAGTTTCACCAAAATGAAGAGTCATATGGAGAAGTTACCTTGCTTTTTAGAAGTACATTAAAGGGTTAAAAAGACAAGCGCCAGTCTAGCGTTGGAGAGAGTACTCAACTTGGCTGTAAAAAACTCAACTAGGACAATAGTTTTAAACTATTACCAACCTTTCCAACTATAATTAATTTATTTAAATTTAAATTTAAATTTAAATTTAAATTTAAATTTAAATTTATTGCGGGGAAGGCCAACCATGGGACGGACACTTCCAAATATGACTCAGAAGAGACAAAACTTTGTACCAGGGGAGGCACCCCAGAGAAGCGATGCTATCTCTTGTTGCCAGCGGGAACGCCACTTATGGGGAGGGGAGGGAACGTGTGAAGGGGCTGTAGCCACTATTGAGCACGTGTGGAGGAAGGGGTCTGATTTGATGAACCAGACTGGGAACCAGGAGGAGACCAGCTGTCAGTGACGCGGTGGGAGATATCCAAACATCCACTCTTGAAAGTGGTCCACCAAATGAGACCGGAATCTGTGGACAGCTTCTGGGAGGGTGGGGATGGAGCCAGCGATGTCATCCAAGACAATCGTGTGGATGGTCCACATGGCGATTGCAACCACCAGAGCATGGAGGGAGGGTGGGAGGGGGAGGCCATTGATGAAGCAAACATATCTCTTGACAGACTGAAGGGATGTGTTTGATCCTGGCCAAGCAGACGTTGAACTTCGCGCCATATCACTTTAGAGGTAGGGCACTTCTCCAGGTGGTGGAACAGCGCTCCATACTGGCCACACATGACACAGGATGAGTGTAAAGCGTTAGAGCACTCAGCTGTATGATACACCCACCTCAGGCAGCGCCACACATGGGAGAGGACTTGAGGCTGCAACAGAGGGTGGTGTGCGTATTTCCAGATAGTCTTTTGGGTCTCAGTGGAATAAGGGATGTCCATCATGTCCAGGTAGTCCACCCTGGATAGGACATGGGGTCGAATGGGGATCACGCCATCATGGATGGGTAGCCCCTGTACCTCTTGTGTGAACTGAGGAGAGGGGCAGCCTCTTCGGGTTGTATGTCCACTAATATGAATTCTCCATTCTGCGCTTTGCATGGAGAGTAGGATTCGTTTGTAGTGGGTTTTAGTCCCGTGAGGACCTGTGGCCGATGTGTGTGATGCGAGGTAACTCATCAGGGAGTGAGGGTTTGATGGATTGTTGAGGCCCAAGGCTTGGGAGAAGTTGGAGCGGGCCGCGCGGGACCAGTGTTGGGATGGGAGTGTAGGAGCAGTGACAGCCGCGATCCAGGTGCCCAGGATCTTGGCAGCATGGGCTTTGAAGTCAAGCAGGCCCATGCCACCTTGATGATAAGGCCAAACATGACCTCTAGTCGTACTGGTGGAGGGCGGCCTGACCAAAGCCATCCTTGCAGCAAAGAATACAGGGATTTGAAGAAGCTTGGGGAGAAGGGGATGGCGTGGGCTCTGAACCAGACTTTGGATAGGAGCATAGAGTTGGCAAGAAAAACTCTGCCAGTGAGGGTAGTAGGGTGGGCTCTGAGAGAGGTAATTTGCTTCGTCACGTTGTCCAGTATATGGCACTCCATTACTGCTGACGCGTATCCGCCTGCCTCCATCCACACACCCAGATGGCGTACCGGTCCTATGGTAGGACGTGGCACAAAGGGGAGCACCAGTGGAGCGGTGTGTGTTGAGTTAGTAAGGCGTGGATGTGGGCGAGCAGATGGGCCAGGTTGGGAACTACTTGCTGGGGTCCAGCAGTTCTGAAACTGACCAAGGAGGATGATTTCGGTTTTGGAGGCGTTCAGTGCTGCGTTGCTTACCCGGGAATATTCCTGGATGAGGGCTTCAAGTGCGCGTGCATCTTTGTTATTAGACACCCCCACCACGCAATCATCTGCAAATGACTATAATTAATTTATTACAACGCATATATCAAAACCTGTGCAGTAGACTGGAGAGCTAAATCAGGCTGTATAGCTAAAAGGTTTACACTTGGTACTCAGTTGAGTGGTCATCTAAAAATCTCCAACAAAAAAAGCCAATCAGAATCTCCACAGCCTTGCTGCTAGGACCTGATTTTGCAGCGCCCTGCCCCATAGGAGATTATTGTTACATATGATGTTCCTGATCCTTGCCCCCTTCCTTTCTCTTTCTTCTCAAAGGAGAGTAAAAGCACCCACAAGAACAGGTCAGTTCACAGTCATTAGATTCCATCCCAAACCATTTTCAGGCCACCACTGGACCCTTCTGTGGTGCTCATTTGGGATCAAGTGTTCACTATTCACCCATGTTTCCACAGTATTTCCTCAGTCACGCCATGTGAAGGCCCCAGGATAACCTACTTAGCTCCCATCAAGACTCAATCTTAATTCTAAGCAGCTATTTTCATAAAAAATCGTTTTTAGATATACTTGAATGGGGTTTAAGGAGGGAGTTTTCCATGGGTTGAGAAATTAACCCCTATAGTTGAACATTTCTCAAAAATTACTATAAACAGTATCAGAAACATCTAAATCTTACTCTCACCATATTAAGAAACCCAAAACTATATCCCATTTCACATAATTTAAATTATAAAGCTACATCACTATATTTTTAGTCTATGACTACTATTGTGAAATTCAGCCATGTACATACATTAAGTTTTCTCTTGGAATATGGTAATTTCTAATGGGATACCCTAATAAACAACAATATGAACCATCAACTGGCACCATGCTAATGTGCAAAAGACATTAATTGAACCCTCACTCTTCATGCTGGTAGTTGTATGTCAAACTGATTCACCTTCCACCCTGTCAAAATCATGGTTACAACTAATACTTGCTGGTGCTAATACCACAGGATCTGACAATGTAGCAGAGCAGGAGTATCAAAACTCTCAGCTGCTTATTATAAAATATGGAGTTGTTTAATATTTTTAAGATAAACTAGAAACTTTAAAAAGAGGAGTTTTTAATGTAATTTTGTTAGTTACAGTGATGGGGTAAAAAGAAGAGCCCTATTAATGTCACTACTTAATTTTAGACAATCTGAGGCATGAAGTTAGATGGCTGAATAAAATCAGTATAAGCTGAGTATGCAATTTAGGGAATATGGGGTTTTGACCTATTGGAGCTCTCAAAACTCACCTCACTTTAATGGAACAGCCAATGAAAGATCAATTATAGGTAGGACAAGTCTGCTAGGCAGGAATATAATATATTTGAACAATCACCATGGGGAAAATATTTACACCTGATGGGACCCCTCTGAGGCTATAAAAGGGGATGGTCTCTGCATAGGAGTTTTTAATTTGTAAATAAGATGGTGAGGACCCTTGGAAGATCTTTCCTGATTCTGCCACATGGTTGGTGCAATATGACTACTGCAACTCATGCTAATTGGCCAAAGATTGTAAGTAAAAGTATTCCCCCAATTTGAGGGGTTCCACCAAGATTTGGCCAATTTCATCCTTATTAAGAACTTAAACACCCTTATTACAAAATCTGACAGGTAATTGTCTGACTCACCCCCTAAAAATAAACTGGAGTTTGAATCCACAACTTGAGATTAAGAGATTTATTCTGCCAATTATGTTCTTTTGTAAAAAAGTTAATATTTATATATTGTCATAGCGGGGAATCGAACCCCGGTCGTAGCGGCCACAACGCTGCGTACTACCACTATACTACTATGACTTAAAATAATTAATAAAAATATAAAATTAGTTTCAAGTAAAACCTTTTCAGAAGCTGATTCAGTAACAGAGTGTAGTTAGTAAATTTGATTTGCTAAGGTAGTTTAAATTTGATAAATACCATCAAACACCTACCAGTATAGTTTTTTACAATTAAGTTATTAGAAAATTCAAATTATTGCATCATTTAGACTAACCATATTCCTTAAAAATATTATTCCTCCAAAAGGGTGTTGGAAGTTTATTTAATTTAGTATTGTAGCTTCATAAACTAATGTCTCTATTCTTTTATTAAATTTATAACAATGAAGTTTAAAGCTATAAAGATGATTGGTTGTGATTGTCACTAAGAATCTTTTAATACTAATGAGCATTATTACTATTTTCTTTATAACTAGTTCCCACTCTTTTTTTTTAATTGAGGTAAGCCAACCAGGATATGGACATTACTGAACTAAAATCTTAAATTAAAATAATGTAACTATTTGAATCAAACAAAACGCCTAAATGAGCAATTGAATAAATTTGCACCAAACAAAACAACCAACCAGGTGGGCAGTGGAAACCACTTATCCCTCCATGGTGAAAGAGGATAGGGGATTGGGGGACTCATCTTTGACAGCAGCTATCTCTTCCCTGAGTAGGGTGCGTTTCAAGGCAGATGGCAAGGACGTCAGGGCATTGGCAGTATGTGGTTTGATATCACTGATGATTAGTACTTCCAAGTAATTGCCAACCATAAAAATAGCAGTAATATATTCAGCTAAAGCCTATTAGGCTTTAATGTGAGCATCAGGTAATTTAACAAATGTTGCAATGTTGGTTCAGGTGATCTTAGCTTTCAGATTTCGTGCTACAGTCACCACGTTCTGGATAGCTTCAGTAACATTTTATGAAGTTGTTTTACATTAATCTTACTTTTTGGTGTAAGATTTTCTGGGATAACAGGAGATGGAATTCCTCCTGTGAGCACTGCCACTGATTTAGCAGTAGCTTTGTGGAGGGGATGGCAATATGGTGTGGCCGCTGCTTTTACTGCAAGCTGGTGGTTGTTGTGGAATGGTTCAGCGTTTGGCTTTGGGGTATATAAATGAGGGGGAATTTTCATCCCATTTTGCATTACAGAACTGGTTGACTTGCAGCAATGGTTCTTCAATGATATTACCTGATTCATCAATTTCATCCAAAAACTCCCATAGGTTCTGGCAAAATTGAATTGGGGAATTAGCTTATGGTTGAGGATTGGTTATTTTATTGGACGTTGCATGGGATTGGACTGAGGTCCAATACTGTGCTTGATTGGAAGATCATGCGTGGCACTGGGGCACGGTGGAGGCTGATTGGTGGCTGCAGGTGCAGCTGCAGCAACAGGCTTTGGGGGAGGGGAGGTAGGATCATACCCCATGTCAGAATTGGTGCAGGGTGAGCGGTGGATTGGTGGCTGTCAGACAAACTATCAGCACCACCGGAAGCTGCTAGATATGGGCACTTGCGTTTTGAGTGGTCTAACTTGAAACAGGACAGACAAATTGTTCATCCATCCTTGACATGGGCCCAGAACAGATGGTCAGGGGCAGATGGGATAGCAGCATGAGGAGGAATTGATAGGGTAATTTTTTTCATTTCAGGGCTGATCATGGCATATGCCTGAGGCCCAGCAAGGCGTGTGACCCCATTTGGGACCACAAATTGCAAGATGGGGTTGAAGCCATAGGCTTCCAAACCTTCCATCAGCTCCTGGTGGAGCATCTCAGGGGGAAGATAGGTAGGCAAAACAACAAACTAAACCACCAAGGTAATGTCCGCTGGGAGCCAGATGCATGTTATTTGGAGAGGTTTATTCTGGAAGACCAGGGCACTGTTGCTGCAGTGGCAGCATCAGCTTCACAAGTGAAGCTGAGATCAAAATATCCCTTTTAGGGGTGGAAGTCAATAAAACAGGCTGGTGTCATCACCGCCTGATCCATTTTGATAATGGTTTGGTCATTGTATGGGAAAAGTTCCCATATTTGACCCTAAGGCTGAAATGCATGTTGCTCCAAGGGAGCACCAGGGGGCAGTGGGGCACCACTTGGGATTGTGCAAGGTGGGCGTTGAGATCCTTGGGAGGAACGAACTGTCCCATGGGTTTGGAATGACTGGGTGAGCCAGTCTGAGCGTGTTTTCCTGTTGGACAGAAAATGGCAGGTGGAGTTTCGCTGTTGTCCCACACTGGGGCAGCCAGCGGGGAATCTAATGACATTGGAGCAAGACTATGGTGGGCGATTAGGTTTTAATTTTTTATAAACCATAAAATTGCTCATAAAGTTATTCCAAGTATAAAGAGAGTCGCCCTAGTTCCCACTCTTAATCAAGCTAATCTGGAAGGAAATCCTATTGTAACAAACTTTTTAGATGCCCTACTGCAACATCACTATTGCTTTTTGTGCCCTTCACTATTGAAGTTAAACTATAAGAACTACCACAGCAACTCCAATCACCAAAAATAGGTGAACTAAAATTACAGAAGTGAGACTATCCCTTAGTATAGGGGTTTGTTTTTGAATAGTTACATCCCAAAATTATCCCCTGGAAGCTTTATTTTATAGCCAATATAACAGTTATGCCATGTGAACTCTGAAATTATTTTATGGCTAATAAAATACCCTCACTATAATTCCTGTCTAAACTTTACTAGCTGATTTACTGGCACTAGTTATTACATTAGTTATTACAATATTGTTTATACCAGTGTAGCGCATGGTCCTTTGTAAGCTACTGAAAAGGTATAGTCCTTTTCTGAGACTAATAACTTTTTCTAATCAATGATTCTTATAAACTAAAGGTTTATCTTCAGAAATAACTTATAGATCTAGGTACTCAGTGCCCAATGACCAGTCTCTGGCAAAAATATAATTATTCCATAGGCAACTTTAAAAACAGTAAACGTAGGTTAGGGTAGACATTATACTTTAATTTAGGATAATTTTCAGGGAACGTTTATATATGATTACTTATTCTCACAACAATGATCTACTTATTTTAAGAGTATAATGGATAATGAGTACAGTGGATATAATGGGTTTGATGGTGTACAATATATTAAAGAATTTCATAAAAGCAATGGATAAAATAGAATGAAGATTCAGGAAAACAAGAGGGGTTCATATGCATAATTAATGCTTGCATATACTGACAAAATATATGTATGTATCCCCTTATTAACAAGGTAATTTTTGGAGAAAATATGATATAATGTTCAAAGTCTTGAGTCACCTCAACATATCATATGTCACATTGTGTGACTTAGCTCACATAAATGTTTTTTAGAACATCGTTTTATTATTACAATAAAGTCTTTGAAACCTTGAATGAACTACTGATGAATCTTCCATTAACTAAAAATTTGATGGTAGAAGCTATGAAAGCTGTTAGCTCAAAAATTATATAATGCTACCTCCATAGGATCATTATTTTATGGGTTATTATGAACCCATAGGTATCACAATATTTTAATCTATTGCCCTCCCTAGACTTATATAGCTTTCCTTGGTGTTGTTCTTCTGCAGCCTTTTTGATCTTGCGCATCAGAGACGTTCCATAAGCTTTTATCTGTATCTTAATTAATGCATTAACTATTTGATCAAGATAAGATGAGGGTTAAAACCCCCATCAACCACAATGGAACGCAATAAGGGATGTAGAGCAAATTGTTGTCCATAGAGGGGTCAAAAAAGAGCAAATCAGGTAGCACTGTGATGACATTATTATACTTAAATATGGTGGAACTGATTTAGAGAGCCCACCAAGAAGCTGATGCTACTAAAATACATAACATTTTTTTATCATTTTATATTAGCTCTATCATTCCATTGATATTGGGATGATATGCGTCAGTAAAAACTTCTCAATTCTATATGAGATAATCAAACTAGGAATTAATCTTGAGGTGATTTTGTTAATGTTATCCATAAGAGTAACTTGCTGATATCCATAACTATGTAAATCTTCTCCAAATTGAACTTGGTGTTGATTACTGCTCTAACGTCATGTATGGCTTTAGCCTCAACCTACTTGGGTAGATTATTGAGTTTTTTTATAGTATCTAAGGCTAAATTTAATAAAAAGGTAAAGATCATATGTCATTGTTTGATTTATTATGACAGTCAATTATTTTACTAACTGATAGTTAGTCAAGGACTTGTATAGATATTGTAATTGGCACTCATGACATTTCATCAAAACGCCTTAAATATTGAATCTCATGGAATCACAATAATAGCCTTATAAATTTCCTTCAGCATTTTATTCATCCCTTTATGACAAACAGCTATGTTGGCCTACACGATTGTCTCTTAGAGTTTGATAGATTGTGATATGAGTGGCATTGCACATCATACCCTATCCTATAGAGTATGTGATGGACAACGACTTCCACTTTGGGCTATGGGATATCTTGATAGTAGAGGTTAATGGAAGGTCCAACAAGCAGGATAGCGCCATAAAGATGCAATTACAACTCCATTGCTTAAAGATCATCTAACAAGGATGACTTGCTCATGTTTTGTTATATACTTAGCAAAAGAAGGATGGACTAAATCCAAGAGCTATAAAGGATGTAAAAATCTTTTGAAACTCAGAGGAGTAATCTATGACAGTCATGAAGCCAAAATATCTAGATAACCTCAAATAGATATTATTTTTGGATTTTAAACTTAACTACAGTATTTTGGAATTTTATTATAGATTCTAGAATCACATGTTGCTTTATCAACTTTTTCCTGAATGTATAAAATAAAAACACTCAGAGAATATCACCATGGGCACTGTGAGAAGCAGACATTGATTAGCTTATATATCAGTTCTATTTGAGCCTAAATAATGATGCCATATTAAAATGTCAAATAAGTGCTATTACCATTACAAAAAATTTACAATTTGTTTTTTTTAATTTGATTTTATAATAAAGTAACTTCATTTTAAAAAATTTAGGCCCTTTTGCGCAACTTGGCTTTGCCATTGTGCCACAATCCAAAAGCAATTATCAAGGATTATATCCTTGAAAGCTACCTGTTCCTCCCTTAGTCTTCCTAAATATAAGAGACTAAGGCTATGCAGCGGTCAGACAAAGAATTGACCATGATATTACCCCCTCTTAACAACCTATTTTAAGAAGTGGTGGTAGATGTGGTATTTTATCAGTTTGGGCCTTGTGAACAAAACTGTGGCGATCCCAGGGGTATAGGATCATCCAACACAGAAGACTCAACTGATGTAGAAGATGTTTCAAGTCATTTAATAATTAATATTTCAAAAAGAATTTGTTGAAAAGCTCAGTAAGTTTTTTTTGTTAAAGGATCTAAATATACTGGACATATATTCAGCTAAATTAGCTTGAGATCAGGTTTAACTATTACTGTTAAGTAAGGCAACACTGGTGTTACAGGTTCTACAGATGGCATGGCGAGTTTGGGAGCTGTAACTCTTGGCTTATAGTGTTTGAAATGAGAGGTTGAGGGTTTAGTGTTTGCAAGTCAATGTAGTGGAAAGAAAGCCCGTACAGGCCAATCTAGAATTAATTAGTATTTAATAAGGTGAATTGGAGGTAAACTTTCTTCCTCCCAGTTTGATATTGTCACCTAAAACCTTATAAATTACATGAGAAAGTTGTTGGTATAAAACTACAGTTCCATCTAAAGGCTTGTTTCCCATAAGTCTAATAATTGTCCTTGGTAAGAGGAGAATTTTATAAACTTCTTCTACAATGAAAAAAGTCTTTCACTTGGGTGACAGCACATTTTGATAAAAGTACAAGTTATGGGACCAAAAGCAGGATAGCGCCTCAAAGGTGAAATTGCAAGTTCACTGGATTAAAGACAATCTTATAAGGAGGCATTGAGTCAAGTTTTGTCTTATACTGAGCAAAAGCAAGATGGACTGAAGCCCAGAGAGAAGATACATGGACTCAAAGGCCTTGCTAAACTCAGAGTGATAGCACATGAAAGTCTTAAAACCAGATATCAGGTGACCTCAAAATAAATTTAAAATTTAATAAAAATCATTTCCAAATTTTTACATATTTATTAGGGATTTTAAAATATGCTTTTTTAAATTTTTGTTTGGTTATCAATATATAAAAAATGGGGGAGAATATATGGGAATATTCTTGCAAAATCTTTGGAAGGCAAGCATTAGATAGCTTATTATTTCTTACTGAATTCTAGCTCAAAGAATGAGTCCCATACTAGAATGTCAACTAATTTTGTTATACAAAACTTATCCTAATTTACTTTACAGAAATTTAAGCATTCTCTATTTAATTCATCTCATTAGATTAGGGCAACTTGGCGCAACTTGGGAGTCCATTATGCCTTAACTTAGAGACCAATTTATGGGGATCTAGGCCCTCAGAGACCAAATGTATTGACATTCTCTCTCTATATAGGATTAAGGCTATGTAGAGGTCAGGAAAAGCCTGGACCATGGCAGAGAACCCCACCTCTAGCCTCTGTATTTTCAAAGAGTTTTCTATTAATAATAAAGAACAGACTTCTCATCTGCATAGCTATGAGACTTCATATTGTCAAAATTTAATCAGTTAAAAGAGATAAGACAGGGTGTACTGGTAACCTAGAGAGCTTATCCGCATTTTAATGATATAAGTCTATGTGGTGTATCACTTCATAATCGTAGACTTAAAGCTTTATTGCCCACTTGGAAAGCCTGAATTGGGTTTTTAAGTTATAAGACCAGCGTAACAAAACTGTGGTCACAGATGACTTAAAAGCTAGTTCCATGGAGGCAATTTTAAATTGTTTATATGCAAAAAGTGATAGTGAGACAATTGTGATCATTTATTATATATTCTTTATCATGCTTATTAGATGCATGACAGAAAATAGCAACATTATGCTCTTCTCCTTATTAATCTCAATGAGAGAGCACAGTTCTAATTGCAGCTAATGAGGCAACTGATGCACAACAAAAATGGTGGTCACAATTTGGCATCTCAGCATTGGCCTTTTTTAAAGGCTTTCTAAGTTTTTCAAAAGTATCTTCACACTAATTTAACAAAAATAGACCAGGCTCTCAAGTAGGTGAAATAGTGCTTCATCTTGCTGAGCAAATACTTTAATAAATTAGTACTGATAGCCCACCATCTCCAGAAAACTAACATCTCATTTATTGTTAGAGTCTATAAAGCAACTCTCAGCGTCAAGCTTCTAGAATTGAGGCCTTATTCCATAAATGTTAACAATATGACCTAAGTACAACATTTAGGTTAAATCTTAGCACTTGATCAGATTGACTTAAAGTTGGAAATGTGATAGTTTCTCAAGTCTTTCTTCTAAGTGTTAAATGCAGTAATTTTTTTTGAAAATACATCAGTATCATAAAGGTACACAAGAACATAACTTCAAATTACCTAATATGGGTGTATAGACTCCAGAAAGGTTACTGGTGCATTGAATAATATTTAAGGAAACACATCATTCAGTATAATTCAAAAAATACATATTGACTTATCTCTTGTTCCTTCTTTAGAAGGTCAATTTTCTAGTATCTAAAATTAATCCAGAGTAGTAAAGTATATTGCATCCCCTTGTAAATCCAGAGCATTATTTATCTATGTTAAATGACTAAAACTCTTTTTTGTGAAATTGTATAATTAAATGTACTCAATTACTACTAATTATGAACCATCATTTTTTTAATATGAGTATACACTGGCACAAGTACTGTGGCTAGTTATAGCCAGCACTTGGTGTGAAGACTTTTCAAGATCATTTGAGATAATATCATCACCGTTTTTTCTATGTCTGATGGGCCTACGCTGTTTGGGTTTAACATCACCTATGTCAATATGGTTCTGGATTATACTTGTGCATCTAAGATCATACTTGTAAGGTCCATGGCTCCTGATATCAAGCTATACCAGACTATGCATCCCTTCAAAACTAAAAACAATTAAATTCTAGGGCCCTGTCTCTTACCAAGATCGCTGACAAAGTGAACACCCTAGATCAGAAATGGGTAGCCTCTGTCCATCTCTGTCGATTATACCTGCTTAAAAACCAATGGCCAAAACCAAAGTATCATTGTATCTGAATCTGAAGGCCATTATGTGCAGAAGATTATGTATCGCTGTTTAAATGTAAAAGTTTTAATCAAAATCAGCGCAACAAGAGCAAGTCTGCCCCTTTAAACAAGTGGCTCAACCATGAGTTTCCCTAAATTTTAAAAATTTGATGCATGTGGCTCTCAACGTAACAGTTCTCTTAACTGACGCCAAAGTTTTAAATTAGACTCAAAGCTGTAAACTAGCGGAGTGGTCAAAAAACGAAAATGTGGGGCAAATAGACTACTTTATTTAGTTAGAAAACATCAATATCTATATGATGAGTGGGGATGTGGTGTCAAGGGGACCTTTGGGCCCAATACAATTAGGATTTTTCACAGCCTTTCAGATCAACTGCCTGGTTGGCGCCCTCATTGTTCTATATTGTCCTTGTCAGGATCGTGGGGGTATTATCACATATCCCTTAATATTTTTGGCTAGGGAAACCCAAAGTTAAAGGTGTTAGACTATAACTGTTTTCTTCTTTTGATCAAGAAGTTTTTTTACCAGATACTTAGTCTGGTAAGGCAAATCCAAAATATATTATACCAATTTTAACTTAAAATTGATGAAAAGTAGAAAGAAAAGTAAAGTTTATTTTTGGTCAAAGCATCGTTATATGGAAGCTTTGTTAAGTGAATCCCCAAGCTAAGATCTAGACTCATAATAAATTGGGGATTCAAAGGTAGGTTAGTCATTTTAGCCCAATAGGATTCGCTCACCTCATAGATCAGGTTTGAACCCCAATACTAGGGCATGGAATAGCGTCAGAAATTGTCCCCAATAAGGGCCTAGCTATTTGGCCATATTGGGTTTGATTCCCGTCATTTAACTTGTTTGAATCTCCAATTTGGGTTAGAATCCTGACAACGCCCCCCTCTAGATCTTGGAGTAAGGGAAAAATGGATGGAGAAAATGACTATGGACCCAATTTATCACAGTACCCTGAACTACCTACACTATTGAGTGCTCGTTACCCCATCTATATATGACTCTGTAAGGCTCTGACCAGTTGGTACCCAATTTGGTGTCACAACCTCCAGGCCAGTGGTGGTAGAAGAGGACTAGGTAACCTGGTTGGAAGATGTGTAGGGGGTCATGCTTATCATTAAAGTGAGCTCTTTCTCTGTTGGTTGTAGCGGACAAATTTTCAGAAGCCAGGGCCTGTAGTCAGATATTTTCATTGGCAATACTTTGCATAGTGAAGTCAGGGGCTTTGGGGGATGCTTGGTCAAGCATAACCTGTACTATAGAAGGCAAATGGGGATTTCTGCTGTACAACGCTTGGAATGGTGACATTTTAGTTATTTGATGATAGCTGATCCTGTAGTCTGAATTGCACTAGCAAATATTGAGGCCAGTGTAGGGGGTCAGTTATAGCCATTTTCCAGAGGATTTCAGTTAGAATACCATTGGCCCGCTCTACCATTTCATTGGAAGCAGGATGGTAGGGGGTGAAGAATACCTGAGCGGTTCCCATCAGGTCAGCTAAATCTTACACCAGCGTCAATTGGAAATTTTGCCCATTATCAGAAAGAATGATGTTAGGGCACCCATGTTGGGTGATAATCAAATTTTACAAAAACACAACTGTAGCCTTTTCCAAAACTGAGGGTAGAGATATGGCTTTGATCCATTTCGTTAAATGGTCCATGGCTAGTAGGAGGAACTGATGACCATTAGAGGCTCAAGGGAGAGGTCCATAACATCAATTCTAATAGTGTGGAATGGTTTGCAGGGTGGGTCACTGGGTGTTGTGAACGGGGATTAGGTCCATCTTGGCTTTTACATACCAGGCAGGACTCTAATACATCCTGGATTGAAACGAGCATACCTTTCCAATAACATTGAGTTTTGAGCCACTGGTAGGTTTTCCAGATTCCTCCATGGTCGACTTGCCAATGTCCCTCCAATATTATGTCAGTTTGAGATGAAGGTCATACATAGGGAACCAACTTTTTAGCCACAAGTTTGCACAATAGGCCGTTTTTTTGACTTGTAATTTTGCCTTTTTCATCGATAATTCTCTTTTGGGTCAGGGATTCATCCTTTCATAAATGTGGTTGGGTTATGTGATCGTAGAGTTGATCCTCTTTTAGTCAGTTGAAGTTAATATAGGAAGCTGAGATAAGCAATCCACATTTTGATGGATATGTCCTGGTCAGTGGATAATAAAAAAGTCATAGTTCTGAAGTTTTAACGACCACCAGGATAACCTCCCATTGGGGTCCTTAATTTTTTGTATCCATCATAAGGATGCATGATCAGTAATGATGGTGAAATGTTTCCCATATAAATAAGGTTGGAAATTCTTAATAGCCATAAAGACTGCCAAGCATTTGCGTTCATTTTTAGATAAAGTATTGCTATAGTAGGCAATAGGATGTTCCACTAAGTTTTTGTAATGTTGGGATAGTATAGCTCCAATGGCGATAACACTAGCATCAGTAAAGAGGAGGAAGGGCTTATCAAAATTTGGGTGAATAAGCAATGGTGATTGGGAAAGAGCTGTACTTAATAGGCAAAAGGTCAGCTGTTGCTCTTAGTCTCACTGGAAGGGTATCTATTTCTTCAATAGATACACCTGAGGCTCATAGGTGTCTGCAAAGTATGGGACAAATTGTCAATAATATCTCATCATCCCTAAGATAACTTGTACATCTAGTAGATATTTAGGGGGGTCATCTTTGCAATGGCCAAGACTTTGTCTTCCATTGGGGATATTCCAGCTTTACTGACATTATGGCCCAAAAATCCATCTCACTCTGAAAGAAAAAGCATTTTGACAGCTTTAGTTTTAATGATGATTGCTGTAACCACTGGAAGACTTTCCTAAGGTGATCTAGGTGTTTGGTAAAGGTTTCAAGAATATGGTAATATTGTTGAAATAAACTAGCATGAAGGAGCGTTTTAAATTTCCTAGTAGTCCGTTCATGGCGCGTTGGAAGATAGCAGGGGCGTTACATAACTCCTGCGGCATTTGAGTGGGCTCAAATAGTCCTTCACTTGTGATAAGAGCGCATTTTCCATGATCTTCTGGGAAAAAGCTACTTGCCAGTACCCACTGGAGAGATCCATAGCTGAGAAATAGTGAGACCCCAACATCAAGCGTAAGGAATCATCTATACGTGGCAATGGATAGCTATCTTTTTGGGTGATTGAATTGAGTCAGTGATAATAAATAACTACACGGTGGCCACCATCCTTCTTCCAAATTGATAGAAGAGGGGAAGCCCACGGGCTTTTAGAAGGCATGAGTAACCTAGCGTCCAGCAGTTGTTGTAACTCTACAGCCAGTTGTGCTTCTTCCACTGTGGATTCTCAGTATGGCTGAGATTTTAATGGAGGGTGATCCTCAGTCCCAATTTTGTGAATTACCCTGGACATTTTTCTTTAATCACTTGGTCCTGAGGAAAAAATATCGCCATACTCTTCAATGAGGTCTTCAGTGGTTTTGCGTTCATGAGGGGTAAGGTTATCCCCAATTCTACTGTCAACCAAAGCTATTGTGGGTGGGGGATCAAATCCTAAATTCTGTAAAGAGCCAAAACAATTTACATCAGCAATATCCTTAATGAGACATAGTTTTACTTAAGCAATAGGGGCATGCCAAGGGACTTGGATGGTATGATTTGTTAATTTCCTAATAAAATAGAGATAGATTTCCCATAGCCAAGATCCAAAAGCCCAGGGCAGGTCAGAACTTCCTTGATAGAAGGGTTTGGGTGTCCCCTTAAGCTCCAAAATGTGATTAGGAGGTTAAGAATCTGAATCCCTGTATCCACAATAACTTGTGAGCCAGAGGGTATTGTAATAGGATGGGGACATACAGAGGGATCCCATCTTTTGCATACACAGCCTCCAGGGGTAACTTTATCTTCCCCCTAAAACTTGGTATTTAACTTTGCAAATGGAGGACATGTATTTGAGGAGGAATGTCCGTTTTTTAAGGCCTTCTTTACCTTTGATGGGGAGTTTAAATATCTACAAATCCAATACCCTAGGAGGGATAGGTACTTTTCCTTATGGTTGATGATGCAGTGGAACTCCTGCATCAATTGGACTCCAATAAGCAACTCATAAGTATCACTTTCTAACGCAATTCAGGGGCAGTAATTAAGAGTTTCCTGAATTAAAGGGGTAAGGAAGAACATGCTCCAATGGGGACCATCTAGTACTAAAAAAAGAATATGCTCCAATCGCCTTGATAGACTGACTACCTGCTGTTCCATATACAGCCTCATGGATCAAGTCTGGAGCCATCTTTATCTTTTGGATAAGTCAGGAGGAAATAACGTTAACCAGTGACCCAGTATCAATTATTGGCAAGACTTTAACCTTATGTACGACTACCTCAACTCAACCCATCAAAGATCAAAATGGATATTAACAGCTAGTATATTGTCAGTAAAGATTTGCAATGAAGCAAGCGGGGGATTCTGCTATGGCCAAGTTCAGGGCTGTTCAATGCACTTGAAAGTTTTGTCTGATAGCGCTTGAATTTCCATAGAAGAGTTTACCATCAAAATTTGTTGGGGTAACTGACCAACATAAAAGTAAGAAAGTATGAGGTGTTTATTTCCTTGGATAGAAAAGGGTATGTCAACTTCTGCAGGGGCAGCTAACACAAAAAAGCCTGAAGTGCTGGGCATAGGTCTAGTACTATTATAAAGGCCTTGAGGCACTGGGTTTTCATCAGCATAGGGAGCCTCTTGCCCTATACTTACTGATCTTTTGCCAACTTATATTGAAGAATGCGGCAAAAGTCTACAGTGTGGTTAGTTCTCTTACAATGGGTGCGGTATAAGGCAGGTGTAGGCGACTTGGGTGGTGTGACTGCTAACATTTGGGCCTGGTGTTTATTATTATTAAAAAGAGGAGGCTCAATGTGTTTGAGTAGATCATCTGAAATCTCCAAAATAGTTGCTTTAATATGGAGGAGAGATGTCCAGTTAGTTTCACAATTGAAATTCCAGTTTCTGAATGCCATATAATAAAATTCTTCTTTGGCGCACCAACAAGCAACCAAAGCAGCCTAACTGAGTAGGAGAGGTTTGGGGCACCAACAGCGCCAAACATTTCCTACTACTAGTTGGTTATGAAAAGTCCTCTAGTGTGGTTGATCTGCCCCAACCATGCGAGAGCTCCTCAAAACTGGACACCCAAAAAAGACCAATAGATAAGCGAGGTATGCTAACCCTGAAACAAGCTTTATTTTTATTCTATATATAAAAAGGGCCCGCCAAACAGAGCTCATCTGGGGAGCAACCAACAATGCTCCTCAGAAAGGAAATATAGGGGTAAAATTCCCAAGTGAGCTTTGGAATTGGTGGGCACACCTTATAAAGGCTTCCCTATGGGAACCTCACCCAAATCATTGATTAGGCTCATATGAGCCTAATGTACAATTTGGGCAAGGCACAACCCAGCACCCAAAATGACCGAGCCAAAAGTATTTTTAAAATGATTTGACCCAGATTCAGAAAATCCAAATAAGTTAAAATGCAACAATTAAGATGAACTTTCTTGTTACAGTTAGACTTCACCGCTCTAAGGCAAAGTAGAACGGTAGGCATATTTTTAAATGCCAAAAATGAAGCTGTGATAGCATCACCTAAAGTAAGACATTTTCTGGCAACCAGCGTTTGAGCCTCAAGGTAAAAATGCTGAGCGAATTTAGTGACAGGTTCTCCACGTTTAAGACTTATTTATGAAAGTTTGCTTTTGGTTAGATAAAGTTAAGTCGCTCCCAAATTCCTGAAGTATGGCAGTCTTGGCGTCATCCCAAGTCTGACAATGCATTAGATGTGGTGCCATAATTCTTGAGCTATGTGACTAAGATAGTTGGTAAGGTGTTTGAGCTGTTGGGTGTCAGTGGCTTCCGCCATAGCACTTTCATAACAAAAGAAGGAGAAGATACTTCCTTCACCTGGGATGTACTTCTCCATGAACGACAGTTTGAACATGCCACTGGGAGTGGGTAATGGTCAAACAACGTTTGTTGACATAGGGGGACCACTTTCACCTAAAGGGGAACTGTTATTGCTGGATGTTTCATAAGAGTGAAGGGTGTCCACTTTGTTTTTTAAGGTATTAATATCCTCAATTATTGAGTCTACCCAATTGTGGGTGGCACAAAGGGCCAATTTGGTGGCAACAAGAGAAAATAACTGCCAAATTTTACTTTTGAGCTTGGTAGTCTCATCTTGAAGTTTGAGTTGGTGTTGCTCAAGGGTGAAAATTCATTGCTCCATCCTGTGCATCATAGCGGGGGCATTATCCAAGAGTTTAAGGCGTTCCTTATCTAAAATGAGATTGAATGCCGGATTATTATTGTTCATGGTTGGGTTTTTATTTGTTATATTTCACCATGAACTTGGGGTGTACCTGGTAGGGAGCGCCAGCTTTGTCAGGATTGTGAGGGTGTTATCACATATCCATAATATTTTCGTCCAAGGAAACCCAAAGTTAAAGGTGTTGGATTATACCTGTTTGCTTCTTTTGGTCAAGAAGTTTTTTTACCAGATACTTAGTCTGGTAAGGAAATTCCAAAATATATTATACCAATTTTAACTTAAAATTGATGAAAAGTAGAAAGAAAGTTAAAGTTTATTTTAATCAAAGCATAATTATAAAGGAGTTTCGTTCAGTGAATCCCCAAGCTAAGATCTAGACTCATAAAAAATTGGGGTTTCAGTGGTAGGTTAGTCATTTTAGCCCATTAGGATTTGCTCGCCTCATAGATCAGTTTTATACCCCAATAATAGGGAGTGGGATAGCGTTGTAAATTGTCCCCAATAATAGCCTAGTTATTTGGCCAGCTAGGGAGTGATTCCCATTGTTTACCTTATTTGAATCTCCAATTTGGGCTAGAATCCTGACAGTCCTCATGACCGCAGAGGTGGGGGTCATATTTTATAAGGTTCTGAAAGCAGGAAAGGACTTCCTGAAGGTATTTCCATTAATTCTGATACATGTGATGCTTCCTGATCACAGCTTTCATTGGTGCCTTTAGGGATAGGTTCCATTTGCATTGGCTCAAGAGTAAACTTATTGAGGCTCAATTTGAGACTAGAGATTTTGACTGTATCATCATCTCAAGTCTTGACAACTCCCTTACCAAGATCTTGTTGGAGTGGGGTTTAGGGTCAAAGAAATTGGCCATGTACTCTGTTCACCACTGTCCCATGATGGACATTTCAATGGAGTACTGCAAATATACCATAAGAATGACCTTATAAGGTCCAGAACAAAGAACTTCAAGCTTGTTCTGTCAATCTTCAGGTCAATGGGGATAGAAGAGATTGAGGTCACCTAACTGAAAAATGGCAAGGAGAGTCATTTGACATTAAATTAGGATGCCTACCTTTCTGTGGTGGTGACAATGCCTTGTGTGACTAGGGCTTGAAGCCAGACAATTTCATCAGCCAAGGACCTAATAGACAAATTGGACTTCTCAGGCATGAAGGTATCAAGCAGGGGCTGAATGCTACTTGGTAGTTGGGGAGCATTCCCATATAGAGCTTCAAAGAAGGACACCTTGATGATTCAATGGTAGCTTATGTGGTAAGCAAGCAAGGCGCTGGGTAGATAATGGTTCCAGCGGGTAGGTCAGAGGCGGCCATCTTCCACAGGATGAAGACAAGAGTTCCTTTTGCATGTTCCACCGCCCCATTGGTTGATGAATTGTAAGGGGAGGTGAAGCTCTTATTAGTTTCAAAAAGCGAAGCTAGTTCTTGGACTACCTTTGGAATAAAATTTAGCCCATTATCCAAAAGTAAAGTTTGTTGGCATCTGTGCTAGGTGAAAATAGTTTAAATAAGAAATAGGGCCATGGCTTTAGCAATGGCGCTTTGGACAGAAATTACTTTGATCAATTTGGTCAAATGGTCCACAGCTAAGAGTATATACTTATGGACATGCAACCCAGTGAGTAGAGGGCCTACTACATCGATGCTAATATTATTAAAGGGATCTGATGGGGCCATGACTGAGCGTTGATATTGAGGACTGGCTTAATATTAAGATCAGCAAGTTATACATGCCTATAGCACTTCTTAGATGGTCTCTCCTATTCAGTCTCAGTAGCATCATTTCTTTATCTTTCATGAGTCTTCTTTACTTCCTAATGTCTCACGGTTGTATGCCCTTCTAGGATAACATTGGTTCAAAAGGAAGGGCGGATATAAGGGATTCATTTCATATTGACTTTCTTGTACAGCATTCCTTCCTTAATCTGAGTGTCTTGGGCCATTTTCTGGAGCTCAGCTTGGAACTCAGATGTTCCCAACTCCTATCGTTTGGGCCAGCTAATTATATCATACAGTTGGTACTCCTTGGGGGCCAAAGAAGCCAGTACTTTCATCCTAGAGACCATTAAAATTCTGATGAATCGCTCCTGCATGATGGACTATAATGAAATCATAGGTTATTCAGCCTTAGAGCCCATCTGGCTAATCGGCCATCTTGATCTTTCATCTGCTGCAGCCATTGGTGCGAGGAATGGTCAGTGATGATTGTGAATTGGGTGACATAGAGGTAGAACCATAAATTCTGATTGACAAAAAATGGCCAGGCTCTTATTCTCAGTAATTCTGTAGTTCCATTTGATATTAGTCAAGGTCTTGCTGAAGTAAGATACTGGATGATCTGCCTGATTTTCATCATGCTGAGCTAGGATGTCCCATCTGTGACATCACTAGCATATATAAATAGCAAGAAGGGTAAATTAAACTGCAGATGAAATAAAATAGATTTAGTACAAAGAGCGGTATGCAAAGCATTAAACTCTTATTCTTATTCAGACCACCACTCAAAAGACACATTCTTTTGCAGGAAGTAGAACAGGAGTTCATCCAAATCGTCAAACTGAGGAATGAACTGATGATAATAGCCCACTATGCCCAGGAACACTTGAATTCTTTAAGGCTCTGGGTGAATGATATCTTCCTATGGGCATCAACTTTGTTCAGAATGGGCTGGATAATGTCTTTTTCAAGACTTTGTGTCTAGGATTTTCATTTCTGATTAAAGAAAGAGAACTTTGAAGGTTTGAGTTGTATTGAAGCCTTATTAAGGTAGTTAAAAAATTTCTGAAAGTATTTTGCATGACCATTGTAGGTTCATAAAAAGACAGTGATATTGTTGAGGTATATGAGGACACAGTATAGTGTCAGGTCACCTGAGATCCTGTCCAGGGCGCGTTAAAAGGTGTTGGACATGTTGTAATGGCACTGAGGCATCCTTGTTGGATCAAATATACCTTTGTTGGCTATTTTTTACAGTTGGTTTATTATTCAGGGGCGAGCTCCACTTGACAATATCCATTAGTGAGATCCATTGTAAAAAATTATTGTAATCTGGCAAGCAAGTTGAGAGAGTCATCTATTTGGGGGTATGGAGTAATTACCTTTTTGTTGATGGAACTGAGACAGCGCTAGTCCATCACCAAATGATGGCTGCCATCTTTCTTCTAAACTAACAGGAGCGGGAGGCCCAAGGGCTACGGGAAGGCACCAATACCCTGGCTTCAAGTAGTTGCTTGAGATCAACATCCATCTGAGCTTCCTCAACCTTACTTTTTTGGTAGGGATGTGACTGAATGGGGGAGAGTCCCCAGTCTTTACATGATGTAAACCTCACTCATTTTTAGAAGATTTTGGTAGAGGTTGAGAAGAGGTCTGCATTCTTCTAATAGTTTCTGGACCTGGCTCTGTTGCTCAGTGAGCTCCTTCCTAAAACAGGTATCAAGTAGAGCTACTGATGGGGGTGTTTCTATCTAAAAAATCCCATAAACTTTCAGAGCTATGGATGTCATTGAAAGTATCTATAGGTAAAAGGCGCATGTAAGCAGCTTGAGTAATTGGGCCCACTACCCTAGGTTTATCAGTAAAGATATCAACAATGACAATATGGATCCAGCATAGGCAGGATCTAAAATTACCAGACAGGTTAGGACCTTCTTGACTGATGGGTTATCCAGGCCTCATATCTCTAGTAAATATCCAGAGGGAATGTTGACGTAAACCCAGGTGTCAACAGTAACCTGAGACTTTTTCAATATGGTGGGCATTTTAGGCAAAGAAATTGGCATGCCTTCTTGGCCATCAACCACAGGGGGTAGCATTTATACGTGGGAGCCCAGTACATGATACTAAAGTCAGATAATTCAGCTAACATTCTCCAATAGGAAATACTGAGCTTTGACCTCCATTTTGGCGTCACATGAGGCTTTGAAAACTAGTGAGACCTGGTGTCCCTGTAGTTATAAAAACCACTCATCATAATGCACTATGGCAGAATAATCTCAGTGAAACTGAGATTTAAGAAAAAGGTTGTAGCTCAGGTTATCTAATGCAACTAAAGGAGTATTCACAGAAAGCTTCCCAAAGTGAATGTGTAAGGAATATTAAGCCCCATTGAGATGAGTTCACTTCAGAAAATCCGTGCCATATTCCAAGTAATATGGCAAGTCTGGAGCAATCTTGATGAATTTCATCAGTTTAGATGAAATGACATTTGTGAAGGGAACCATTGCTGACAATGGCGTGAATCATAATTTTATGGACTCAAACAGTGACATGAGTAATCAAACTTTTGAACTATGGAGGTAATGTGAGAAAATATAGAAGATTCATCATAAGAAGAGTAATCAGTATCAGGTTATTTATTATCAATGGGTGATGAAACTTTTTCTTCTGATATGACAACTCCAGGATTATTAAAATTCACTGATTATTTTTGAAATGGTTCAGGGATGTTTGCACGAAGACCTCGTCCTTCATGCTGATGCCCTTTTCCTGCCTCATAGGCAATATTATTCAACAAGGCTTAGCAATGTGATGAAACCCATTGCAGTAGGTGCACTGAGGTCTAGCATTCTTCTGGTTTTTGACAACGTGGACCCAGGGGCATCTGGAGAAACATATGTAGCAGATTTAAGATTCATAGTAGAGGTAGGTATTTCGTTGAGCACTTCCTTAATTTCCTAAATGCAAGTAAAACCATTCTTTTGGCCAATCATATGCATTTGGACCTCAGTATAAGATCCCAACTTGGAGATGACTGCGGTTATGGAGTTGTCCAAGGTAATGTGGTTAGTGGTTACTAAGGGCTATGCTTGGGTGTAGAATTGGCTGGTGAACTCTGAAGGGCTTTCTCCTTGTTCAGATGTATATTCATGAATGACTGCTTTTGGTTGACCAGGGTTTAATTGCTGCCAAATTTCTGGATCAGGGCAGTATGGACTTGTTTTCAGGTGTGGAATTCTTTAAATGGGGAGTCATAATCTCCCAAGCAGTTCCTATTTAGAGAGGAGTGGATATACTTTAATTTCTGTCAGTCAGTAGCCTCTTCCATGGAACTCTCATAGACATATTGAAGGAGGAAATGCTTTTCTGGCCAGGGGTAAACTTCTCCTTAAAACTAGGCTTAAAGTTAGTCATAGTAGGAGTGGAAAGGGTATTGACACCAAAATTCAGTGCAGGCTTGGAAACCTCAGTTTCTGAATAGTCATAAGGGGCATGTTGATCCAATCATTATCTTAAACCCTCAAGGTTCTCTTGAATATCATCCCAGTTTCAGTTTAGGGAAAAATGGAGGCTTTGTGAGAAACCTGCTCCTTTAATGCTTGAATGTCAACATGTTGGAGGAGCAACTGTTTTTTTTAACTGAGGTAAGCCGACCAAGGGACAGAAATTACCATACTAAAACTAAAACTAACGTAACTAATTGATTCAAGAAAAATTCCCAAATGAGTGGATCAAATGAAACACACTGAACAAAACAACCAACCAGGTGGGCAGTGGAGACCGCTTATCCATCCATGGCAGAAGGGTAGGGGATAAGGGGGCTTATCTTCAGCAGCAGTTTCCTCATACCACAGTAGGTTATGTGTCAAGGTGGATAGCAATGGCGTTGGGGCATTTGCGGCATGTGGTTCAATATTACTAATGATTGGTATTTCTGAGAAATTTACAACTACGAAAATGGCAGTAATATATTCAGCTAAAGCTTTTTTTGGCTTTAATGTGGGAGTCTGGTAGTTTATTGAATGTGGTAATATTGGTTCAGGTAATCTTAGATTTAGGATTCCATGGTACAGTTACCACGTTCTGGATAGCATTGTTGACATTTTTGTGCAGTTGATTCATATTAATCTTACTTTTTGGAGTGAGATTTATGGGGATAATAGGAGATGGATTTCCTCCTGAGAGTGCCACCACTGATTTGGTGGCAATCTTGCGGAGGGGATGACAATCTGGTGTGAAGCTGCTTCTACTGCAAGCTGTGGTCGCTGTAGTTTGATTTGGCATTTGGCTGCGGGGCATATAAATGAGGGGGGAATTTGGAGTCCCATTCTGCATTACAGAACCGCTTGATTTACAGAGATGATTCTTCTTTTAAATTACCTGATTTGACAATTCCAGCCAATAACTCCTATGGGTTCTGGCTGACTTGAATTATGGAGTCGGCTTATTTCTGTGGTTTGGTTTGTTTGTTGGAGGATGCATGGGATTAAACTGAGGTCCAATCTTGTGCTTGATTGGATGGAGCATTTGTGGCATTGGGACGAGGAGGGTTTGATTGGTGACTGTTGGAACAGCTGCAGCAACAGGCTTTGGGTGAGTGGGAGTAGGATTGTACCTCATACCAAAGCTGGCATGGGGTGGGCGGTGGATTGAGGTCTGGCGGATGAAAAATCAGCACTGTCAGAAGCATCTAGGGATGGGCACTTGCATTTTGAGTGGTCCAACTTAAAACAGGATGGACAGATTGTCCGTCCACCCTCAATGTGGGCCCAGAAAGGATGGTCAGGGGCAGAGGGGATGACAGCGTGAGGGGGATTGATGGGGCAATTTTGTTTAATTCAGGGCTGGTTGTGGCATACGCCTGAGGCCCAGCAAGGCATGTGGCCCCATTTGGGACCACAAATTGCAAAATGGAGTAGGAGTTATAGGCTGCCAAATATTTCATCAGCTCCTGGTAGAGAATCTCAGGGGGAAGGTGAGTGGGCAAACCAGCGAACTGAACTATTAAAGTGGTTCCGCTGGGAGCTGGGTCTGAGTTGTTGGGAGTGGGGTACCCTGGAAGACCAGGGGCACAGTTGCTGCAGTGGTGGCATCAGCTTCACAGGTGAAGCTGATATCAAAATACCCCTTATAGGGGTAGAAGTCAATAAAAGTGGTGATATGCATCACCACCTGAGCCATTTCAATGATGGCTTGGTCGTGGTAGGGGAAAAGTTTCCCTTATTTAACCCTAAGGCCAAAATGCATGTTGTTCTGGGGGAGCACCAGGGGGCAATGGGCACCACTTGTGTTTGAGCAAGTTGGGCGTCAAGGTCATTGGGAGGAACAAATCATATCAGTGGTTTGGTATGTCCGGGCGAGCCAGTTCAAGCGCATTTTTCCTGTCAGACAGAAAATGGTGGGGGAGTTTCGCTGCCACTCCACACTGGGGAAGCTGGTGGGGAATCCAAAGACATTGGAGCAAAACTATGGTGGGCGATTGAGATATAATTTTTCTGTATGATTTTCCAGAAAGTTATGCCAAGCAGAAAGGTCTTGGAGGAGCAACTGGATCTCTAAGATATTTAAGCGTGAATAAAACACTCAACAGGTTTGCCTAAGCTGGGAGATAAGAATATTGTAGAGCTTGGTGAAGGAGCTGAAAATATTTAATTTATTTAACAAGTCTTTGATCAAGACCCTAGGATTTAGAGGACTCTGTCCACTTGAAACTTACACCCCTGCACCACATTTCATATTTGGTCACATAAAGTGGCGAGTGCTGTTAAAACGCCTTTTTATAGGAGTTGTAAGGGTCGCCAGTAGTAGGCACAGTGGGACCAGAGGGTCCTTGACGCCCCTGCGGACCTTCAGGACCTTACTGAACATTTTGGCCAATTACTTTTGGAGGCAATGTTACAAGAGACTAGCTCCTGATAGTGCTGTATAAGGTCCACACAATGCCCTTAACTTGGTTAAGGCGTTGATTCCATGTGGCCTTAAGGTGATGAGCATTCTGACTAATCTTATCCTTAAGGTATCCAAAATTTCACTATCTAACACTGTGAGTTGGTGTGAGCCTCATTAACTAACCAGCAGTTATTAACAATGGCTTCCTGATTGTTGTGAACAAAGGAGGAGCCGCGTTTTAGAAATCAACGATTTTGGAGTGTAGGGTTTTTTAGTAAGCCATAGCTGTTGGGAGACTTCATGGTGATGAAACCCAACTATTTAGAGAAGGTGTTGTATGACGGAATGAGAGAAATTTTAGAGGTAGAGTTTAGTACCTAAAGTCAGGAAACTAACTGACAGTAAATCTTAAGTATTTAAATCCTGTGTTATGTAAGGCATTAAAGAGGCGCAGAAGCAACTGGAGTTGCCTCCCAAAGAGTAGATGCCATTTAGTAAATGTTGGATATTCTTGTTGAGTTTCTAATATTGAAGTTAAACTGACCATTGTCAACAAAGGGTAGGGTAAACTGGAAGGTGGCACAAAACCGCTAATCTTTCAGACTGAATGAGAGGTACTCATAATGTGAGTGGTCAATCCATTGAGTGGCGCTTAACAACTGGCCATTAGGTTGATTTTCTTGACAGTTATTGTTCTCCATTTATGTGATAGACGATTTTTACTTGACATCTCAGAGCACGCTGTAGTGAGCACCACTTTTCTCAGCATAACAGTTCTCTTGACTTTAGTTAAAGTTTAAAAATGAGATTGAAGCTGTAAGCTAATAGAGAGTTCAAAAAACTAAAGGATGTGGCGAAATAGACTAATTTATTGACTTAAAAAGCATCAATATTTATAGGATGTGTGGGGACTTGGTGCCTCGTGGCCTTCATGGCCCTGTATGATCATGATCTTTCACAGCCTTCTGGATCAACCGCCAGGTTGGCACCCTCATTTTTCTGCATCATCTTTGAGACTGCAAAGTGGGGGTCGCGCCTCTTGAGGTTTAAGATATGAGGATGAAATTCCTGAAGGCATCTCCATTGATTTTCATGTGAATGATGATCCTTGATTGAATCTCATATTGTTGCCTTCAGGGTTAGGTCTATTAACGCTGGCTTAGAGTTGACTCATTGAGGCTCAATTTGGGAGTAGGAATTTTGACTTTCTTGTCATCTCAAAACCCAAAAAATACTTTAAATGGTTTCTTTAAAATGTGGCTAGCTATTTTCATGATGCTTCATATATGTCCTCTTGATACTTAAAGTTTACCTCCTACTTAAACTGATTGGATTATAAAAGGTGACTTATGAAAACTTTTCTCTCTCATTGCAATCACTTTTGCAACTCTTTCAATTCAAGTCTGAATCTAGTTTGATAAATATCATAGAGGAGATTAGTCTGCGCCCATGTCAGGGAGCAGTTGGGAAAGTAAGGTAAGAGGAGCAGGTGGAAGGCCCGCAGCTTCAAACGTTTGAAAACGCCCCGGAGAAACTGGTGGAATAGAAAAAAATTTCAAAAAACTGGCAGTCTCTATTTTCCCAGAAATCCTTGCTTGGCAAGCACAATGCAACCAGTACATCAATACACCACACTCCCAGCCACTTTCGTCAGTAGAATACAGAGTCCATGTGTTTCTGGACATCCAACAAACGGCTTTATGGGAAAAATTTTGAGGGGATGTGCACATTTTTTTCCCGACCACGGTGTACATTGCACCTCATTCCATGTCACGCGGTTAGCTGGACCTAAGTTTCAAAAACAAGGAGGCAGCAGACAAGGCTGCTGCAGTACACATAGTGATTGACCTCCCCAAAGGGCAATGGGTCATCGAAACAAAACGCACTAGATGGACAAAATCCAACCAAATTTTCCTCACGTTCAACTTCTTGCCTACTACGGTAAAATGTGACATTTTGGAGTAACACCTGAGAGATGGTCTCACCGTCTATGACGAAATACAATCTTTTGAAATGCAACGCTTTACACTGATGCCACACCTGTGCACCGTTAAAGCCATCGCAGTTCTGACCCCAACCAAAAAGATTGCAAAGGACCTAACCCAGATCCCGCACTCCACTTTTATTAACATCAAAGGGAATACCACCCACCCTTTCTGGGTAACCGTGGACAGCGTGCCCCCCATCTGCACCCACTGTGACACGTTCGGCCATAAGGCACATGCATGCCAACCAAGGAGGGTGTCACATTCCAAGAGCACCCCTCAGCGGCCATGGCCAGTGGAGAGACGCACTACAAACCAACCATAAGCACCAAAGAGGCTTTCCCGTGGGGAGCACAAGGCTGCTACCTTCTGGTAAAAACTATTTCCCCACAAGAGCAGAAGAAGGCCAAGCAGGCCCGCAGGGCCACGGCCAAGGAAGCGGCCAAAGTCACCACTGCTATCCCACACTCCCAACGCCAGGAGGACATCAAAACCTTCACAGCGGAAGCAAATTGGGAATCCATCAACCAATCAGTTTGGGAAGTCCATACCAATTGGGCCACCTGATCTGAGGTTCTGATGGGTGACTCAAATTCTCCCAATCTTTGCAACCAAGCTCCAGTTGAAACTGACTTGGCCTTCAACCTAACTGAAAATTTTTTTTGCCCCGCTTGATGGTGCAAACTCATCTGCACCACAAAAAATTCTTCCAATGTCGGGGAAAAAAAAAGCAAAGTCAAAAGCCAACGCAAACGCAAACCTTTCTGCAAAAATTAACAAAAATACCAATAGTGTTACTGCAAACACCCGCGCTGCTGTGAAGGCCCATGGGGATCTAGAGGAGGCTAGTGGGCCTGAGTGCCCACCCCCGCACACCTAAGGTGTGATGGGAGAAACCTTCACTTTAGGGACGTTGAATATCGCTGGACTCAAGGCCTCACCATCCCAGGCTAGGAAACTGAGTTTTTTACAACAAAATTTACCTGTGGATATCCTGGCCATCCAGGAGTCCCACTGTCCACAAGGTTCCGAGGAAGCTTGGAAAACAATGCTCCTCCCATCCCTATCCTTTTGGTCGAAGCACTGTGGGGTGCTAATTTGGAAAAATAATTTTTTCAAATTTTTGTCCTCAGAAACATTCCTAAATGGCTGAGTTCTCATTGTCACTTTCTTGTGGGCTGATGTAGCGCATGCAATCATCAACGTCTATGCCCCAAACAGTGCATGCAAGCGTCAGGAATTTTTCTTGTCAGTCAAATCCCCTCGCTAACCCCCAGACCCTTTTGTAGTCGGTGACATGAACTGTTGGCTAAACACTCCAACGGACTGGTGGCCTTCCTGCTCCCATGTCCCCCAAGGCCATGTTGAACTTTGCATTATAAAGGCCACCCTTGTGTTGATGGATGCGCTGCTGCGGCAAGCCCCGCTGCTTGAGAACATGATGTGCCCCCACGTCCACAACGGCCAAACAAGGTCCATGTCCCGCATCAACCTTATCCTTACACAGGTGAAATTCCAACCCCACATATCCCACTTTAAAACAACAAAAATGGAATTCTCTGACCATCAACTGGTCTCAATAACCTACCACCTACCTGTCACAGCTGCTAAGGCCCCACATTGGTGCAAAATCTGCCCTCAAGCTCACGTCGCCAGGATTTTCCATGTGGGTGGAATAAGCAACTTTGGCAAAAGAGTTTGTTGCACCGATTTTTGTGGACCCCAGTTTCCACATGGGCAACTTTCAAAGAAAGTACCATCCGCCAATCTCGCCACCTCTCCTCCAGAAGCTCACAAGCCACGTCAGCTGTCATTTCACGCACTCTGGCAGAGTTGGCACACCTGGAGTCCAACATCTCAGCTACAGGATACAGCTCTGCATGGGGCCAGAAGTGGGCAGAGGCAGCCGCCCACCTCAACGCGCTCAAAAGGCAACACAAACATTGGTTTTGTGTTCAGTACAGGGCCAAACGCATCACAAAAGGTGACAAATGCACCACATATTTTAAAATTTTTTTTTGCACTATGCCAGAGCGTGGCCTGCACACAGGTGTGAAGATCGGATGATTCCATTGTGGATATCCCAGCTGATGTGGCAATTATAACACAAAAGTATTACTCTGAGTTGTACCAATCCAATCCATTTCAGCTGGCTGAAGTGGCAGAATTTCTCGACCAAGCCCACATCTGCACCGTTTCCCAATACCTAGAAATAGTGAATTTGATTACTCTGAACGAATTATGGACAGTCATTCGCGGTGCACCAAACCAAAAATGCCCAGTCCCAGATGGCATTCATATGAATTCTATAAAAAGTATTTCAAATATATATCCCCACTACTGCTTGCCTCACTTAACCAGAGCCTTCTGGAAACATGCCTCCTACCAGGAGGACAAGAGGCCTTCACCATCACACTCTTCAAGAAAGGGGACAAGCTAGACTTAGCCAACTGGCGCCCCATTTCTTTAACTAACACGGATACAAAAATTATAACAAAAATCATGGCTAACCGTTTAGTGATTGTAGCATCTTCCACCATCTCCCCAGAACAATTCAGTTTTATACCCAGAAGGTTGATTTGGGACAACGTACACTCGGTGGCCAACGCGTGCCAATCCACAGCCTCTAGGGCACTGGAATTTTTGGACCAACAGAAGGCCTATGATAGAGTAAACTGGGAATACCTCAGGGCCTGCCTCCATCAATTCCGCTTACCTCCTCGCTTCATCAACTGGGTGATGCTGCTCACAGAATCTACAACAATGGCAGTACATGGCCCTGGCTTCCTAACAGAAGTAGTCCGCCCTCAAAGGGGCTTGCGACAAGGGGACCCCCTTAGCCCACTCTTATACAACTTCAGCCTTAACCCACTACTTCGAAATGTGAATGCCCAACTCACTGGGGTCCATGTGCCAGGCCAAGCCCCAGTCAATATGATGGCATTTGCAGATGACTGTGTGGTGGGGGTGTCTAATAATAAAAATGCACGTGCACTTAAAGCTCTCATCCAGGAGTATTCCCAGGTAAGTAACGCTGCACTGAATGCCTCCAAAACTGAAATCATCCTCCTTGGTCAGTATCAAAACTGCTGGCCCCCTGCAACCAGTGCCCAGCCTGGCCCATCTGCTCACAAACGCGCTCGCCCTCCCAGCTCACTCCACACCGCCCCACTGGTGATCCCCTTTGTGCCACACCCTACCATAGGGCCAGTCCGCCATCTGGGCGTGTGGGTGGAGGCAGGCGGATATGCATCAGCAGTAATGGAGAGTCATATTTTAGACAACGTGACAAAGCGCATCGCCTCCCTCAGAGCCCACCCTACTTCCCTTAATGGTAGGGTCGTTTTGGCCAACTTTATGCTCCTCTCCAAAATCTGGTTTGGAGTCCACGCCATCCCCTTTTCCCAAGCTTCTTCAAATCCTTGCATGACCTGCTGCAAGGATGGCTATGGTCAGGTCGCCCTCCACCAGTACGGATAGAAGTCATGTTTGGCCCTCATTAGCACGGTGGCATGGGCCTGCTTGACTTCAGAGCCCATGCGACCAAGATCTTGGGTACCTGGATTGCGGCTGTCACCGCCCCTACACTCCCCTCCCAACACTGGTCCCGCACGGCCCACTTCAACTTCTCCCACGCCTTGGGACTCAACAATCCATCGAACCCCCACTCCCTGACAAATACTTGGCTTCACACCCATCGGCCACAGGTCCTCACAGTACTAAACCCACTTCAAATGAATCCTACTCTCCATGCGGAGCGCTGAGTGGAGAATTCATATTAGTGGACATACAACCCAAAGAGGCCGCCCCTCTCCTCAGTTCACACAAGAGGTACAGGGGCTACCCATCCATGATGGCGTGATCCCCATTTGGCCCCATGTCCTATCCAGGGTGGACTACCCGGACATGATGGACCTCCCTTACTCCATTGAGACCCAAAAAACCATCTGGAAATATGCTCACCATCCTCTGTTGCAGCCTCAAATCCACTCCCACGTGTGGCGCTGCCTGAGGTGGGTGTATCATACAGCTGAGCGCTCCAACGCTTATACACTCATCCTGCATCGTGTGTGGCCAGTATGGAACGCTGTTCCACCACCTGGAGAAGTGTCCTACCTCTAAAGTGATATGGCGCGAAGTTCAACGTTTACTGGGCCAGAATCAAACACATCCCTTCACTCTGTCAAGAGATATGTTTGCTTTATCAATGGCCTCCCCCTTCCACCCTCCCTCCATGCTCTGGTGGTTGCAATCGCCATGTGGACCATCCACATGATTGTCTTGGATGCCATCGCAGGCTCCACCCCCACCCTCCCAGAAGCTGTCCACAGATTCTGGTCTCATTTGGTGGACCACTTTCAATCGTGGATGTTTGGATACCTCCCACTGCGCCGCCAACAGCTGGTATCCTTCTGGTTCCCAGTTTGGTTCATCAAATCAGACCCATTTCTCCACACATGTTCAATTGTGGCTACGGCCCCTTCACGCGTTCCCTCCCCTTCCCCATAAGTGGCGTTCCCGCTGGCAACAAGAGATAGCATTGCTTCTCTGGGGTGCCTTCCCTGTTACTAAGTGTTGTCTCAATTGAGTCAATTTTGTAAGTGTCCATCCCATGGTCAGCCTTCCCCGCAATAAATTTAAAATTTAAATTTAAAAGGTGACTTATGATATGACCACATGCACCCTTATATATTAGGTAATTTTTTCTTTATCTAGTTTTCTTTTCCAAATCCAATATCTTATTGTTGTGATTATAACTATATTGTTCTTTTTTCAATATGTTTCAAAACTAGTGCTTTTTAATCAGGCAATTGGCCCAAATTACTCACCAAGTTCTAATGTTTTAGAATTACAAATGCTAAGTTCTAATTTATCTTACTTTCAATTTATATATTAATAAAAGCTATTTTGATGAATAAACTTACTAAAATTATCAGTTCTGATCACCAAACAACTTAAGTGCTACTATCCCTTACAGCGCAATTTCTGCAACTTATGACCTTTTTGTAAAAAAGTTCTGTTTCAGTATTATTACAAATTCTATAAATCAATGTCTAGTATTTATTTATTTGGCTATTAATGTCAATAATAATTGATAGGTGAACATTTGATCGCCATTTGTCACCTATATATATCCCCTGATTACCTCTCAATAAACCCATTATTAATTTTGGTTAAATTTTTTCTAGTAATTTATTTTATTTAGAGAGGGCAACGTTTGCTTAAGTATTTTTAACTAAGGCTGTTATTTTTGGCTGAACCATTTCTGAATTAATTTACACTTCCTGTCTCCAAACAAAAACCTTTTATATTTTATCTAAGCCCCCCTGCAAATTTGTTCAGTCTCTTTTTTAAAACAAGTGGTACTCACTACAGGGGCATCTGAGCCAAGCTATAACGTGGCAAGTAGCACACATAATGAGAAGTGAATATCTTGGTGTGGGGGCAATGTTCACTTTGAGACGTGGGCATGTAAAGAACCTTTAAATGCAAGCACAGATCATGGCATTAGTTGAACTTTTGGATAAGAATTCCAACAAAATCTGTCAATAGACTAAGTTGGTAGAAAAGACACGCCTCTAAAACTGGAAGTTGAAAGCTTGGAAGTTTAATATAAAAAATTAGGAGAGAAAATTAAGCACGGTTATTCATCTTAGGAAAATGTACAATCCATTGCTAAGAAAAAGATGGTATAACTAAATTATTAGAAAGCTCTTAATTTGTTATTGGTAATTATTAGAATGCATCATGAAGGTACACCAACAAGCCACAAGTTATATACTGCCATTATAAACAAATAGAATATATTGGCAACATTTCTTGTATAATTGACAAATTAGACCATCTCCAAAATTTCTTGAATTAACAAGAATAAAGTACCTGCTCTTGGCATTTCTGCTGATGAGCCAAGCTGACAAGGAGTTTTGGATGATTTCTCCTGGATTTGTAATAAAATGGACTTAATCAACTTAAAGCTGGTTTAGAGGCTTAAGTGAATATCAATCCTCATAATAATTAAGATATATGAGAATAAATTTATTAAAAAATAATAATACTATTAAAGTGCTAGGGAAATCAGGATTATGATGAGTAATAGGTGATCACCATGTGTAAGGATGATAGTAAATTCAGTAATATAGGAGTGATGGCACAGTCCTGATTCAGAGTTGGTGTAGATCAGGATTAATTGTTGAAGGATGGACTGAGATCAATAATGTAATACAGTTAGGTGGTTTCCATTATCTTTCATAAGAAGCTAATGGATATTAAGGCATAATGGGTGGCATAAGATTATAAATGGGGTGAATAGGAGAGTTGAAATAGTATATGCACCTCATACTTAATACTAAGATAATAAGTTGGTAGGGAATTATTTTCTATCTCATTGGCCAGTGGAGCAATAATGGGGCGATTGATCTGGAATTCATCAGTAGTGAATTTGGCGTTATTCAGGGAGACCTCTCAGTGTTTTAAATCATAATACTAATAAGAATTTTGGGCCTTAAGACTTATAAAGTATAAATAATAAATATAAACTGATATTGATAGCAATAGATAAGTCAAAATCTATTGAATAGATAAATCACAACCTTAAAGTTAAGGCTTCACCTAAACTAAGATGAAGCCCAACACTGCATTTAGAAAACTTTTTTAGTTAACTATAGTTGAATGCAGTGATCATCATAAAATTTTTACTGTAATTAATTGTCTGGATATGGAGAGCCAAAACCTTGTCCTACTAAGATTAGCAAAAAATGATTGGTCTTCAATGAAGCAAAGAATGTCATTATGAGGGAATTTGGTAGCCCATAGTGTCTTGCAAACCAAAATCAAGACTTTAAATTTATTCATTTCAAGATTGATAAAATCATAGATGCTTTGCCAATAGGTTCTATTCAAAAACTTAGTTCTCACTAGTCAGGAGCGCTAAATGTTTTAATGAATGAATTGCAACGAAGTCAGCGCTCTATCCCTATAAAAAATTGAATGGTCCATAATTACAGTTTTAATTCTATTATTAAGACCTCACAAATTGTTGAATATTTGAGAATCTGTGAAGCAACATATGATACACCAAAACTGAGTTCTAAAGACGCTTAAAAACAGGCTAAATTGGCCAAACAAAAGTGCATATCACTTGTCATCAATGTGGCAAGGATGGCCACACTTCAAAGCTCTTTAGAATGAAAAATTAAAAGGCAACGTCAACATGGTTGTCCCTAATAATAAGGTAAGCTATGTGACTTATCAGGATCAGACTATGCAGAATAGACAAGGAACAGTCTATCACTGCCTATGCTCAAGTTCCACCTTTATAAACAAAATCAACTGAGTCCATAATTGAAGATGTGACGCAGCCCTGTGTTAAGCAGCTCCAATATGAGCAAATAAAAATGGGGAAGGACAATTTTGCATTAGACCCCAAAAACATGTCATTTTTTAAATGACTACCATTAGAGAGAAATTCTCTAATGTAGATAAATAGCTTTTTTAATTACTTAATTAAGCATACAATTCTGTTATCTTACAAGTAAAAATTATATAACAGGTATCTAATTATACATATTCAGACACTTTAGTCTATCAGGTAAAAGTTCAAGAAATCATCAAAAGTGAGCTTCAATTAACATTTTCTATAAAGTTTGTGAAGAAATTAGGACTTGCACCAGATATAGACCATACTAAGGTCTATAGTACTATGGGCCCACAAACTACCACTGTAAGGGAACCTACAGTGCTTTGCCTTTAAAGTTTTATTCACAAGTTATCACAGAACAAGCAATTGTTTAACCAAATCAGAACTATGAATTTTTTATTGACACTGACTACATGCGACAGTATGAGCTTTAGTGTGATTTTAAAGAAATATACTCTTAAATTTCAAAACCAATACTGCTGCTGTTTTATAACTTAAAGGGGGACCCACCCCAAAGATGGAGAAATACCCACATCAATTTGATATACATGAATGAAATCATCCCAATAAAGTGTTTCCAGATCAATCAACGTTCTAAAAGCCTACTTGATCAAATTGTGGAATGCTGTGAAATTCCTTTAAGGCGCAAAGGATAATTTTTAATAAATACCAGGGAGCTTTGCATCACTGAAACTGGCCTTACATTGGAAATTCATGAATATCTGTATGCCAAAGTTCATGCACCATGGAGGAAAGCTATAACTGAATCATATGCTGCTCCTGGGATTCTAATCCCTAGCCAAAATAAGATTCAGGTGCTGGTTGAAATTTATTAAAGGCAGATACAAATAGGAAAAAAATCAAGTGATAACATATGCCCAATTGATTCTAACTAAGAACTATTTTCCTTCCATGACTTTGGACAGTTAGGCAAAATGGGATTACCAGATGATCCAAAATTCAAGACAATTTTGCTATATTTGATCAAGAGAAACTTATGGAATTTAATGAAAAGCAGAAGAATAAGGTCTTTTAATTATCTGAGGAAATATTTTGATGTATGAAAGAGATAATTATGACCTCAGATATGCAAAGGTCTTTCATGAGGTCAAAGTCAGAGATCAAATTTCAATTCAATTGAGACCAATCAGACAATTGCAGGGAAGTGAGGCCATGGTTGCTGACAAAATTAGCAAACTACTTGAATATGGATTACTTTTTCCACTTTTGAGTCCATAGCTGATAGATCTCAATTGTTAAGAATAAATATGGATCCAATTGAGTATGTATTTTTTCATCATTTGATGAATAAAATGGCAAAGAAGGACTCAAATACATTGCTGGGCATAGAAGATGCTCTGGATTGCTTAGGAAAGGCTCAATTCTTTTCAGCCATGTATATTATATCAGGCTACTAGAAAATCTATCTACCAGAGGAGGATCAAATAAAAAGTACAATAATTTATTTCTAAGGAGTTTATCAGCCAACAGAATTTCCTCAAGATCTTTTTATGGCGCTGGCTAATCTTTAATGAACAATGAATGACATATTAGGTGACCTAGAGCTGTTATGCATCCTTGTTTACTTAGATGATTCAATGTATATAGTTGCACGTTTACATATCACCTTGAACATTTGAAAGAGGTTTTTAAGCGATTATTAGCATGCAATCTCAAGATAAAGCCTCAAAAATAGCATTTTAATAAAAAGTAATCAGATAATTAGGTTTTATTATAGACGCTGATGGATTAAGGCCCCAAAAACTTAAAGTTGAAGCGGTTTGGGACATGTCAAAGCTAAAAATGTTTGGTATAATCGATTATCTTTTAAAATGATTGGCTACTATCACCATTTACTAAATACTTTGCTTCCATTGCCAAGCCACTCTTCCAGTTACTGAAGGATCCAAAAGAGAGGATTTGAGTGAAACAAAGAAGCACAGAACTATTTTGATGCATTTATGATATATCTAATGACCAAAACAATATCGTGATATTCAGATTTTGATTGCCCTTTCATCATACAGATGGATACATCCTTAATGGTAATTAGTGGTGCTGCATTGAGTCAAAGAATGAAATTTGAAGTGAACGCCCAGTAACATATGTAAGTCAAACTTTAATCAAACAGGAGCAAATTTACACCATGACAGAGCGTAATTGTTTTATGGTAACATACTCCTGAAAAAAGTTCATAGTTCATATCCACAAGGTGCATTTCAAGGTGGAAACAGACCACTCTTTATTTAAATGGTTGCACATTTTAAATAATTCTGAAGGGAGATTGGCCCATTAGGCTTTAAAGTTACAAGCATACAACTTTAATATTTTTCAACAAAGTGGGTAAATTAAAAGTGCAGATGGTTTATTGTGGTTGCCAACCTTTCAGGTATACAGAATTAGACAGATGATTTATATGAGAAGATGCTCACTGGTAATATTGAAATGAATCAGAGAAAGTCAACAAGCCTTATATAAGGTGATGAAAAGACAAAGATCATCAAGAATCAACTATGAAAATGGTTACAGAAAAAATTCTAGCGTTTCCAAAGCCATCTGAATTACCACAATAATCAATGCAGCTCATAAGTTAACTGGACATGGAGGCTTACAAATAACCCTTAGAGCATATTTGTCAAGAGTACTATTGGAAATTTTGAAATTTTGATGTCATGGTAACTCTTCTTTTTGTGTAATGTGCTAGTCACACATACCCTATAAAAACTAAGTACTTTCCAAATAGAAAAGCCTGTGTTTTTTGGCACACTATATCCATTTCATAATAGGGCCTTTGACATGAATACTAAAAGAAGCTGATATATTATTTTAGTTAACAATAACTCTACTCATTGAGTAGGACACAAACTTTAGCCAATGTAGATGCTAGCAGTGATGCCAACTATAGTAGAGCAGTTAATATATTGTCATGGTTGCACTTAAGTAATTTAACAGATAACAAATCAATTCACTAAACATCAATAAAGATTAAACAAGTTGATTGTAATAAAAAGAGTACTAATGACGCTTACCATCCATAACCAAATGGAATGGTTGAAATAGTAAATGGTTCTTTAGCCACTACCTTGAAAAGCTTGTAGCTGGAAAACCTTCCAGCTGGGTAATTTATCTACTGCCAAAAAATCTGCTTATAATTTAAGCCATATTTTTTAACTGGTACATCTCATTTTGACTGCTTTACAGATGTTGAGTTAGTTTGAAATAAATTTATATACTTCATTTAAAACAAGTTTGGAAATGATGTCCTTACATTATCTAGAAAATTTAAAAAGTTTTATATGGGTACAATCTTTGGCCTATGTAAATACAATTAAGCAGAAAATCAAAGATAAAGAATATAAATATTCTATATGCTAGCTCTTTCAACCTTCAAATTGGCAATAAAGTTTGCTATTGTGTCAGACATCTTTTGACAAAGAGATAAGTTTGACAAGATCTGGGTTAGACTATTTTAAGATCATAAATAAGTCAGAATTATATGCCTATATTATTAAAACCCCTTGGATGGATGTATAGTAAATAGGTTGCATGCTAAGATTTTAATAGAATGTATTATATTATAAAAATGAGGAAAAAATAGTAATATTATATATATAGTTTTTTTAGTATAAAAGATCTTTTATTTTAGTGTTATCTTAATGCTAATTAATTTGGTGTTAGATTCCAACAGTTTATTTTCAGGATCTGGCATCAAATTTCAGGCAACAATTAACAACATTTTTCTGCTGCCTCTTGAAAAAGGGGGTTGTACTAGTGTTTTCCCTGCCATATTAGCGTTGATGAACTAAGTTTAAATTGGCGTCAAAAATACTAGCTTGTTGCCTGCAGAGAAGCTCACATCAACAGAAATTTTGAAAGAAGATAATCTTATTAAGCTTTTTAGATGTGTTGGGATTCTAACCATATTATGCTTAATCCAATATATTCCAAAATATTGCTTATTTTTTTGGGTGATTACCTCAAATTATTTACCAAGATCCAGTATTTTCAGACTTCTAAATTAGAAGTTCTGATTTGCTTAAATCTTGTTATACTAGTCAATAATAGCTATTTCAGTGAATACAAATCCTGAAAGTAGCAGGCTTAATTGCTTAATAAGTTTTAATGTTACTTAATCTTGTGAGTGCAATTACTAAAACTTATGAATATTCCATAGGCAATTACAGCCCAATAAATAAATTTTATAAGTTGATGCCTACATTCCATACCACTTTTTTGCAGCTGGTGCCAATACTAATTGAAAGGTGGTTACTTTATTGTCATTTATCACCTATATATATCCCCATATTTCCTATTAATAAACCCACTCTAGTCTTTGTTAAGTTTTTTAGTAGTGCATTTTATCTATTGTAAGCAACATTTTTCAGATTATTTTAACTAAGTTGTTCTTTTTGGCTGAACCATTTCTGGATCATATTGTGCTTCCAGTCTCTAAACAGTGAAGGCTTTTATGTTTATTTAAATATTCATGAACCCATGCAGTTTACGCTTTAAAACACTTATTCTATTATGACATCACCGTTTAACTCTTAGTTTTCTATTTTTTTAACTGAGGCAAGCCAACCAGGGGATGGACATTAACAAGCTCCAAGGAGCAAAAAAACTACGCTAGAATTTAAACAAACAGAAAGAGACAAATGGATCACTCAAATTGAATTGAAAAAAATAAAAACTAAAATTAACTACCAGGTCAGATGTGGTAATCCACTATGCATCCATGGTGGGGCGAGTCAGGATTGGAAGGCTCATCTTCCTTCTCTGTTTTGTACAGTGTACTGAAGAGCGCTGAGAGCACAGGCGTGGGTGCATTCTTAAAATTGGGATTGAGGTAGCAAAGTGGCTCAGGAAGCTCAAATTTTGCTATGAGGAGTGTTGTGATATATTCATAAGGGGCTTCTTCAGCCTCAAGGCAAACTTTGGGTAATAAGGTAAAGTTGGCAATGTTGTTAAAGGTAATGCGGGTCTTGGGCCAAATTTTGTGACCATCACAACTTTTTTTACTGCCTTGTGGGCAACTTGTTGGAATTGGAGAAACTATTTTTTATGAACTTATTGCATGGGGAAAGGATAGGTGCAGGTACACCCTTGGCCAAGACTAAAACTGATTTTGCTATGGCCTTTTGGAGGGGGTGACAATAAGGGGAGGCAACAGCCTCTTTGGTGAGTTGGTGGCCACTTCAGAATTCATCAGTATCTGAGCATAGAGCATAGTGGCGAGTTGGGAATTGCGCTACATATACTGTATTTAGGTACATTTTGAGGCCTGGGGCCTCAACTAAATTGGGGATGGGATTTTCCAAAATCATTGACTTTCTCCACATAATCCCAGGGATTTTGGTTGAAGATGATAGGTTGATTGGCATATGGGTGGGTTGGATTGAGTGGCTGGGTGGGTTTTTGGATTTACTGGGGTCCATGCTGGCTCCTGATTAGTTGGAGTAGAAGTGGTGGTTTGGCATTCCAGTTTCTTTTTGTTTAATCCGTGGCGGTTGAATCTATCATTTTGGGTGGAGGGGGTGAGAATTATGCTCCATTCAAAGAAGGTTTTGATGTCAGATATAGGAGCATCAAGGGGGAGTTGAGTGTGTTGGCTCCATCTTGGGCTATGGCGGGGCAGCGCCACTTTGAGTGGTCCAGGTTGAAACAAATGGGGCAGATTGTGCACCCCTTATCTACTCTGGCCCAGAAAGGGTGGCCAGGGGCAGAGGGGACAACGGTGCAAGGGGAATCAAAATGACAATTTCATATGATATTGGGCATATGGTTGTGAAGGTGTGAGGGCCCGCTAGTCAGTTGGTTCCATTGGGAACCACAAATTGTAAAATGAGGTCAGCGCCATATATTGACAACCCAGCTATTATTTCGTTGTATAGAGTTTCAGGGGGAGGTGGGTGGGGAGGCCTGAAAATTGAACCACAAGAGTGTTATCATTAGGCAACCAGGTGCAAGTGGTTGGGTTGGGGTTTCCTGGAACACCAGGGGGATGTTAGCTGCAATTGCAGCATCAGCTTTTCAAGTGAAGCCAAGGTTGAAGTACCCCTTTTAGGGGCAGAAGTCAATAAAGCCTGCAGGCTGAATAAGCGCCTGGGCTAATTCAATTATTTGTTTATTTTTGTAGGGGAACAAGTTGCCATATTTGACATGGAGGCTGCATCATATTTTGCTTTGGGGGAGCACAATGGGGCTATGAGGCACCATTTGAGTATGTGTGAGGTGGAGGTTGAGATCCTTGGGAGGGAATGTATCAACTTGAGGAATTGGGGGTCTGGTCAATCTGGTTCAAAAAGCATTTCCCCGCTGGGCAGAAGATGCTAGGGGAGTTTTGACGCTGCCCCATTTTGGAGAAGCAGGCGGTCAAGCCAATGACATAAGTGGATTGTTGTATGTCAGTTTTCCAGAGCTGTTTACTTCATCTTTAATCCTAAATTTGCTCAAATGTGTTATTGAGTGGAAAGAAAAATAGACTCCCAGTTTTCTATCTTATCATGTATTGCAACCCAGATGGAACATATTATATCTAGTGATGCTGTACATATTTCATAGTCACTACCTCAAAGAATCATCCTTTATTATTCTAATAAATTGGCATTCCTAATCCCTGGTCACATGTAAAAAACCATTTTCGTCATTTTATAATTCCACTTCTTTTCTAACACTCCTTGTTCCTATGATCATTCTCATTAAAATCTTTGGTATTAGATGTCATCCCTCCAATGGAAGTCCTCATAGTTGGTCAACTATCTCTGTAAATCTTATAGCTTTCCAGTTAGGTAGCGTTAGGTCTTTTAGTTTGCCTTCATTTCTAGTAATCTCTGTCCTGAGTTTAATGCACATTGTTTATCATTTGCTTCCTCCCTATGCTTCCACTGATTTAGTGTAAAAATTTATACCATACTTTTTTCTGGTTTAAAACAAGATTAATGGGTTGCCAAAATGTTATAGTGATAGCCTCATACCCAATTAGAGTACCTATTTTCTTACCATTTTTTAGGGTTTTTTTACAACTTTCAAAAAGCAAGGGTAGCCCCAATAGTTAGTAATAGATTTGGTACCACGTTCTACTATTATTATTAAATTCAAATATAAAGTTTTGACATTTTCATATGTTTTACAAACAAGTGTTTAAGTTATTGTAATTTGAGCCAATTTTTCCCCTCAGGGGTTGCAATTTTTGTTGATTACTGCTTTCCTGCAAATTCTGTTTATGGCCTACCCAATAATATGAGTATCATTAGGACTCACAAGCCTGAGATTACCTTGATAGAACTCTAGAAGTGATAATATTAATTTTTTTAGGAATTGAATCATACGCCCTCAATTTTCTAGGAAGCAAACATATGTTAGATATACTTACATCACTCTAAAGCCTTATAAACTACTTTCTTCAGGGTATATTTTATGTCAAAAATAAAAAAAATAACATAATTGTTCTAATAATTGAGCTTTCATTAGGTTTCAAAGATGTGTGTTTTTATTTCATTAGGATGCCTTTAGTTAGTTCCTCTTGTTCTAAAAAAGGACAATCATGAAACATTAGCTTAGTTATAGGAGAACTTTATAATATGGCCATCTGCACTCTTCTATAACACTTAGGACTTACCAATAATTCATAAATGAATTGTGAACAGTAACCCTTGTTGGGATTCCTTCCCAAATCCAAGATTTGGATGAGGTAGATGATGGGAATCAAACCTGAACCAAAAAAATATTGTAGATAATCTCTGACAAAACTCACCACCTTGCAACATTAAGAACAATCCCTGACTAATGATATCATCTATTAATCGCCCAAAACCAAATAATATTGGATTTCAAAGCTAATCTATGCAGCAAGCGAATCACAATTAAGAAATGTGAAGTAGATCTTGGTGTAGAAAACATTAAGATTGGCAAAAACACTTGCCTGATAACCCTTATATTGTGCAAACTAAACTAATAAGCTTGACTTTCTTCTTTTATCAATTTTAAGTTAAAATTGGCAAATTTTATTTGGAATTTCCTTACCATATAAAGTATCTGGTATATGACTTCTTGACCAAAAGAAGCGCAAAGGTATTTATCCAACGCCCTTAAGCTTCAGGTCACCTGGCTTAGTATTAACAAGGGATATGTGGTAACACACTCATGATCCTGACAAAACTGGTGCTCCCTGCCAGTTACACCCCAAGTTAATGATGAAAATATAAAAATAAAATTAACAATGGCAACCATAATTCAGCGGCAGATCTCTTTTTATATCAGGAGCGCCTTAAACTTTTGACAAATTACCTGCTATAATGTGCGGGATGGAGCAAAGAATTCTCACCCTTGAGTAACATCAACTCAAACTTTAAAATGCGACTACCAAGCTCAAAAGCGAAATTTGGCAGTTAACACCTCTTGTTGCCACCAGATGGGCCCTTCATGCTGCCCATTATTAGGTTGACTCAATATTTTGGGATTTTAACACCTTACAAAATAAAGTGGACGCTCTTCACCCTTATAAAACGTCCAGCAGTATCTGTTTCTCTATAAGTGAAAGCGTCCCCCCAATGTCAATTCACATTGTTCAGCCATTAACTCCCCAGTGGCGCATTCAAAACATTGCCAAAGAGAAGTACATCCCAGGCTAGGGGAGCATTTTCTATTTCCTATTTTGTTATGTAAAAATGCCATGGAGGAAGCTACTGACACCCAGAGGCTCAGATATTTAACCAACTGTCTTAGTTGTATAGCTCAAGGCATTATGGTCCCCCCTCTAATGCATTGCTGGACTTGGGATGATGCCAAGGCTGCTTTACTTCAGGAATTTAGGAGAGAATCAAATTTATACAACCAAAATCAATCTTTCATGATCATAGGTCTTAATTGGGGAGAAAATTTCACTGAGTTTGCTCACCATTTTTATCTTGAGGCTCAAATGTTGGTTGCCAGAAATTGCCTTACTCTAGATGATGCTATCACTGCTTCAAACTTTTCATTTAGAAATATGCTTAACATTCTACTCTATCTTAAAGCGGTGAAGTCTAAATGGAAGTCTCTCCTCCATATTAAAGAAGCCATTTTGGAGATTTCAGCTGATCTAATTAAACCCACTGGGCCCCTCACTTAAATAATACAATGTCTCAGCCCAAGTGTTAGCAGTTACACCCCCAAGTCGCCTATCCCTTAGTTATCCTGTACTTTTTACAAGAGAAAAAACCATACAGTAGACACTTGTCAGATCTTTTTACGTAGGTCAGCAAAAGATCAGTCAGTATAGGAAAAGAAGCTCCCTATGCTGACGACAATAAAGTGCTTAAGACCCTTGTATTAGTTCTAATCCTACACCCAGCACCTCAGGATGCTTTGGGTTAGTTGTTCCTGAAGAAGTTGATGTACCCCTTTCTATCCAAGGAAATAAAGATCTTAAGCTTTTTATTTAATGTTGGTCAGTTACCCAATTAACTCTTGGAGATCAGTTACTTTATGGAGAGCCAAGCACTGGAAGACAAAACCTTTAAAAGCATTGAACAGCCCCAAGCTTAGCCACAGCAATTTTCTCCACTTGATCACTATAAATTCCCCATAAAAGTTAATTAGCTGTTAATTTTCCGTTTGGTTCTTCAGTGGTTTGAGTAGAGATAGTTGTTCATAAGGTTAAAGTCTTAACAATAATTGACACTGGTTCCCCAGTTAATTTTATTTCCTCCAAACTTATCCAAAAGATAAAAATAGCTCCAGACTTGATTCATAATGTTGAATATGTGACAGCTGGTGATCAGACGACTTTAGAAATTGGGGCATATTCTGCCTTACCTCACTGATTTAGAAAGTTTTAATTACTGTACCTGCCATTGTGTTAGAAAATGACAATTATGAGTTGCTTATTGGAGTCCAACTGATGTGGGAATTACCTGCATCATCAACTATAAAGAAAGGTTTCTTTCATAATCAGGTTATTGAATTTATTGGGGGTGGAAGGCGAGTTGGTAAGGGCGTACGGCTACCAACCTGAAGGTTGTGGGTTCAATTCCCACCCTTCGCACATCAATTGGGGTGCCAGCCAAAGGAAGCTATTGGCGGTTAGTAGGTCTAATAACACAAAAACCTTACTCATGATGTAACCAGAAAAATCTGAGTCCTGATCTGGAGGTGGAAAAACTTTCTTTAATGGAGTTGACCCTGTTCAGGTTTCATGTCATTTCTTTCTTTTGGTTATGCCTGTCCCCTGGTCAGCTTGCCTCAGTTAAATAAAAAGTTTATTAAATTTATTGATATTTGAACTCCCAGTCAAGAGTAAAAAATCCCCCAAAAAATAAACCTGCCTCCTGGAATATACATCCTCTATGTGTAAAATCAAATATAAAGTCTTATGAAAAAACTAAGCTATACTATGAGGCTGTGGATGCCAAATATGGGTTCCCTCTGTGTGCCCCCCATCCTATTTCATTACCCTCTGGATCACAAGTGATTGTGGATATGGAGACCATGAATCACATCCCTCCTAACCAAGTTTTGGATCTATGTGGTCACCCAAACCCTTCAAAGAAGGAAGCATTGACCTGTTCAGGGATTTTGGATCCTGCTTATGGGAATCTATATTTATACTATTAGGGAAATTAAAAGATCAAACCCTCCAAGTCCCTTGGTATGCCCCTATTGCTTACATAAAACTATGCCCCATTGAATATATTGCCAATGTGAGTTGTTTTGGCTCTTTGCAAGATTTAGGGTTTGATCCCCTACCCACCTTAGCTCTGGTTGAAAGTAGAATTGAAGACAATCTCATCCTTAAGAGCGCAAGAACGTCAAAGACATCCTCAAGAAGTATTGCAATATTTTTTTCAGGACCAAGTGATTAAAGAAAAATGTCTGTGGTAATTCACCAAATTGAGTCTGAGACTCACCCTCCATTCAAATCTTGGACATACAGAATAATAAAGTTGAGAAAGCTCAAGTGGCCCTAGAGCTTCAGCAACTGTTGGAATATGGGTTATTTGTGCCTTCTAAAAGCCTGTGGGCTTCCCCACTCTATTAATTTAGAAAAAGGATGGTAGCCACCATGTTGTCATGGATTATCTCCACCTCAATTCAATCACAAAAATGACAGCTATCCATTGCCACATATAAATGACTCCTTATGCTTGATGTTGGGTTCCTACTTTTGGCTATGGATCTCACCAGCGAGTAATAGCAAGTTGATTTATCGCTGGAGGATCAGGAAAATTGTTCCCTCATCTCATGTGAAGAATTTTTTGAGCTCACTAAAATGCCGCTGGGGTTATGTAACGCCTCTGCTACCTTTCAATGCTCCATGGATGGACTTTTAGGTGATTTAAAAACCTTCCTGTGTGTTGGTTTATCTTGACAATATTACCATTTTTGAGAACCTTTACCAAAAACTTAGATTATCTTAGGTAAGTTTTCCAGCAGTTACGACAAGCTTCATTAAAATTAAAGCTGTCATAATGCTTCTTCTTTCAGAATGAGATGAATTTCTTAGGCCATAAGGTAGGGAAAGCCAGAATATTTCCAATGGACAACAAGGTCCTGGCCATATCCAAAATGTCCCATCTAAATCCCTACAAGATGTAAAAGTTTTCTTATAGATAGCGGGATATTGTCGCCAGTTTATTCCCCACTTTGCAGACACCCCTGAGCTTCTAGTGTAATGACTAGAGAAAGGGATATCCTTCTAGTGGAAAAAAGAGCAGCATCAAGCCTTTGACTTGCTATGCGTCTTTCTCTCGTTCTCTATTAATTATTCATCCTAATTTTAGATAAACCTTTCTCCACTTCACTGACGATAGCAATATAGCCATTGGAGCCATACTATCTCCGCTCAACAAAAACTTAGTAGACCATCCTATTGCCTACTATAGCAAAACTTTAACCAGAGCCAAACGCAACTATAGCATTACAGAACGCAAATGCATGGCGGTACTACTGGCTACTAAGAATTTCTGACTTTATTTATATGGGAAACAATTCACCATAATCACCAATTATGCTTCCTTGTGATGGCTACAGCATATGAAGGACCCCAATGGGAGGTCAGCCTGCTGGGCGTTAAAACTTTAAAGCTATGACTTTCCATTGTCCATCAACCAGGGCCAATACACCAAAATGCAGATTGCCTATCCCAGCTTCCTATTTTAACTTTAACTGACCCTGAGGAGTATCAACTCTATGTCCTCTTAACTCAATCGAATTTTTGTAAAGTTGAATCCCCAACCCTTCAAAAGAATTAGCAACAAGTTTGTAAATCACCAAGGTAAAGATGGTAAATTATGCAAACTTGTAGCACAAAAATGGTTGCCCTACATACGCCCATTAGAAAGAACCAATTTCATATTAGAGGGACATCAGCAAGTTAGTCATGAGGGAATTTAAAAACTTACCAGTGGCTCAAGACTCAATTCTTATGGGAAGGAATGATTGTCTCAATCCAAGACATCTTAGAGCCTTGGTATATAAAAGCCAAGATGGACCAAATCTCCAATCTCAACATCCAGTGGTTCCACCCTGTGAGCCCTTCCATAATATCAGCATTGATGTTGTGGGACCTTTCCCTTGAGCCTCTAATGGTCGTTGGTTCCTCCTTCTAGCCGTGGATCATTTAACTAAGTAGATCAAAGCTGTATTGCTACCCCCAATTTAGCAAAAGCTACCGCCATTATCTTATATAATCAGATTATCACCCAGCATGGGTGACCTAACATAATTCTCTCCAATATTAAGAAAATTTCTGTCATTAGTGGTGAATGATTTAGACAAACTTATGGGATCCACCCAGGTATTTTCCACTCCCTACCATCCTTCAACCAATGGAATGGTAGAGCAGGTAAATGGTACTTTAACTGCCACTATATGGAAAATGGCCACAACCAACCCCCTTCATTGGTCTCAATATTTGCCTAGTGCAATTCTGGAGTATATAATCAGCTACAACATAATAACTAAGATGTTGCCCTTCCAAGCATTGTATAAAAAAAATAACCAGTTGCCTTCTAAAGCGCAGGCCATGTTATATCAAGCTTCTCCTGATACCCTCAAAGTTACTATGTGAAGCCTCACCAATGAAATTATCTGATTCCAGGCTCTGATTTATAAAACTTATCCGGTACCACAAGTAGAGAAACTAATTGCTTTAACAATAAGCATGAACCCCTGCACACTTTTCAACCAAGTGACCTAGTTCTTTTTTACCATCATTGGCCTGGAGGTCACAACAACAAATTGGGAACCAACTGGTTGATGCCCTACAAAGTCATTTATAGGTGGGGCAAAGAACATCAATTGTGGAGGTAATTCAGGGTATTATAGTAAATTGTGTACACAGTCAATTCCTCTGAACATTTTCTCCCTGCGTCAAGATCTAGTGGGGGTTTGTTGGGATTCCTGCCTGAATACAAAATTTTGGATATGGTAGATGACATAATTAAACCCAACCATCAAAATTATTTAGCTAATCCCTGACAAAACTAACCACCTTAAAAACATTGGGAACAATCCCTGACTAATTTTGTCATCTATTAATCGC